>LR751383.1:0-24261 GCA_902729485.2 Mus minutoides | reverse complement strand
AGGGAGCTAAAACTATCCAGTGGAGAAAGGACAGCATTTTCAACAAATGGTGCTGGCACAACTGGTGGTTATCATGTAGAAGACTGGGAATTGACCCATTCTTATCTCCTTGTACTAAGGTCAAGTCTAAGTGGTTGAAGGACCTCCACATAAAACCAGAGACACTGAAACTTATAGAGGAGAAAGTGGGGAAAAGCCTCGAAGATATGGGCACTGGGGAAAAATTCCTGAATAGAAAAGCAATGGCTTGTGCTGTAAGAGCAAGAATTGACAAATGGGACCTCATAAAGTTGCAAAGCTTCTGTAAGGCAATAGATACTGTCAACAAGACAAAAGGGCCACCAACAGATTGGGAAAGGATCTTTACCAATCCTAAATTGGATAGGGGACTGATATCCAATATATAGAAAGAACTCAAGAAGGTGGACACCAGAAAATCAAATATCCCCATTAAAAAGTGGGGCACAGAGTTAAACAAAGAATTCTCAACTGAGGAATACCGAATGGCTGAGAAGCACCTGAAAAAATGTTCAACATCCTTAATCATCAGGGAAATGCAAATCAAAACCACCCTGAGATTCCACCTCACACCAGTAAGAATGGCTAAGATCAAAAATTCAGGTGACAGCAGATGCTGGCGTGGATGTGGAGAAAGGGGAACACTCCTCCACTGTTGGTGGGACTGCAGGCTTGTTCAACCACTCTGGAAATCAGTCTGGCGGTACCTCAGAAAATTGGACATAGTACTACCGGAAGATCCAGCAATACCTCTACTTGGCATATATCCAGAAGAGTTTCCATCTGGTTATAAGGACACATGTTCCACTATGTTCATCGCAGCCTTATTCATAATAACATTGGCTTTTTAATGTGTATCTTGGGGACCCAATCACAGGTCCTTCTGGCTGATGTGAGAGGCCCTTGACTGAGCCAACCTCCCAGCCCTTTCTCTTACTGTTGTTATTTTTCAAAAGAGGATCCTGGTACAGGAGGGCAGATGATGCTACTGTCTAACATGTAAACTTAGTATTGTAAGAACTTGCGGGCACAGGAGAAGCTCAGTAAGCAAAGACTCTTGCTCCGTAGTGGAAACGCACATCCAAGAAAAAGCCTGCGAGGCCATCTCCATCCACCAGGAGCAGGATGTCAGATGCAGAGACATTCAGGACGTTCATGCCAATGAGGAAGTGGTGGGTTTAACTGTCTTCAGTGCTCTCCTCTTGTTTCTTAAGGTTTTTGTTTTGTTTTGTTTTGTTTTGTTTTGTTTTGTTTTTGTTTTTTGTTTTTTGTTTTTGCCACCATCCCATAATCTGCCCTTAACCCTGTTCTTTCTTTTCAGTTCAAGATGGTGTGAGAGCACTAACTCTAAACCACTCCTTTGGGGTTTACTAGTTTCTCTGAGTATCTTTTATACATTCATGATGTCTGTATGAAAAACCCAACATGTCTAAGCAAGGTTTAGAAAGAAGAGATTTCTTCCTCTGTAGGATATATAAGTCTTATATTTCAATAATTTGTTACAGGTTCTGGGGACATAGCTTGTTAACATGTCTAAATCGTTATTTCATCAATTATAGGCTACTTCAGAACCACCTGTGAAGATGAACATATATCTTGGCTGAAGTAATTTGTGTTTACATGGCTAATTATCACTATCAAAACATAGTAAAATCAAACATTAATAAACAGGTAATGTAAATAACCCTATCATGCAAAAACACAGCCTTCCCCTGAAAAGGATGAAGAGAGGGTACACTCTAAACCAGATACGAGTGACCATGGCCTGGGAACATGGGTCAGGATTGCCCTGGAAGTATATGTCACAACACAGAGCAATTACAGAAACTGTCATACTCACAGGAATGAGAGAGTCAGAACCAGGGCATTTATCAAGTCTATTGGTGGGGATCACAGGTAGAAGGGTTACAGCCACACAGGGCCATCTCTGCTATACACATCAAATGGTACTGCATGGCAATATTATATTCTTAGTGGAAACCAGAGGTTGGCTAAGTAAATATATACAAAATGTTTTACACAGTAGGTGAAGGGATATGAAGTCAGACGTGGGGGTGGGCAATGATGGCTATAAAGGGACTGAAGATAGCGCAAGTCATCTTCGTCTTCACATCTGGAGCATTTCACTTCTCTAGAATCACGAAGCTTTAGTCATTAGTCGCCATGTACAATCTTTCAGACAGCTGTGGTTTTCTTCAGTTCAAAATTCAATTAGTAGCAAAACTACATAGGAGCAACACAATTATATGACATGATTATGCAAAAATATATTTTTTAAAAAATTGAAGTTACTGGAAATAGCTCAAAGGCAGATAGACTGGAATAGTTAATAATTGAGAAAGATAATGACACTGGTAATTTCCCTGTTTTTTTATGAATTTTGTCTAAAATTCATAAAAATTTTGTCTGAAACGTGAGCAGTTCTTTGTATGCCTGTTACTGATACAGCATAAAGGAAGGGTTGTGCCTCAAACTGATGTTCAATGTTTCTGTACTTTAAGTAAAGGAAAGACAATATTGGGACCAGATAGAGTGTAAAAATTTAAAGGTCTCTAGTGTAAGCCCTATTTTTAGTCACTAAAAATAGTAGCTAAATAAATTAAAATGGACTTCTAGAGGAAAATTTGGTTACTCTCTAAGAAGAACAAAGACATGGAACAAATAGAACAAAGCTACAGGAAAAAGAAAATAATAAAAACCATAAAGTAATTGCGTAATATTTTGATGATTGAAACAATATTTAAATAGATTTCCTTCCCAGAGAATGAAAAAATAAGTCACAACTGTGTGTCTTCTGAAGGAGTGCACTCGAAATAGCTAGGCTGAAAGTAAGTTGGCTGTAGAAACATTTTTTCATAAAAAATAAGTTTAAGAAAGCTGATTACTATATTACTATCAAATAAGGAAAACTTTAAGACAAAAATATCTTTAGATAAAAAAGCACCTTGGATAAATATATCCAGAAGACATAAACATACAAATGTATATACTCAATCATGGTCTTCAAAACTCAGGAAATAAAAGTTGACAGAATTGAAGGAAGATGTAGACAAGTCTACAGTTAATTTTGTTAATTACAAAAACCTCTCGTGGGGCTAGAGAGATGGCTCAGAGGTTAAGAGCACTGACTGCTCTTCCAGAGGTCCTGAGGTCAATTCCTAGCAACTACATGGTAGCTTACAACCATGTGTAATAAAATTTAATGTCCTCTTTTGGTTTGTCTGTAAACATCTACTCATATACATAAGAAAAACATCCAAAACAAACAAAAACATCTCATAATTTATAGATTACCTACATGGGAAATTAGTAAAGGTGTATAATTTCTGACTATATGATTGACTACTTTTTTCTAACATGTTTAAAGAGGACTATAGTCTCCAACAGAGAGTACATTCTTTTCAAGTACTCATGATATAATATCCAGGATGGATCGAACCAATACATTGTCTTAGGAAGAAAGATCTAGTAATTTAAAACAGACAGAAGTCATTCAGGAATGTTATTGGGGTACAGTGGATCCACACTGGGAACAAAGAAACACAAGATATCTAGAAAGCCATGCTGGACATTGGAAAGTAAGCAATAGCCATTTAAATACCTAAGATTCAAAGAATCAGAATAGTTTTCATGGCTTATTTAGTCAATATTATACAAGGAGGAACACAAAATTTTAACAATGTTAAAGAAAATATATTATATTTACAACATAATATACAATGTAAAATACATGCATAAAAAGTAGTTTAAAACAAAGCTTAGAGAAAATGTATCATTTTAATAGCATCTTACTGTAAACCCCAAGCTGGTCTTGAACTTGGATCATTCTGATTCAGCCTCTTCAGTGTAGGGATTACGGGCACATGTGGAACAAGCTTTATGACTTTAAATGCTTTCTTTAGGAATGAAGGAAGTTTAAAAACTATGTATTGACACTTATCCTCTAAGAATCTGGAAAACAGCACAATTGAATCTAAAGGCAATGTGAAGATGAGAGGACAAACAGAGCCCCACAGAGCTATGAATAGGGACAATGAACACAGTAACAAAGTAACAAGATGACAAGCCATGCGAGCTAAACCAGAAGAACCCTTGTCTACCAGGCTTTGGGCTTCAACTCACCACAGGAAGGAAAACACACAACGAGGAGAACAAAAGTAATATTTCAGGATGGAGAAATAGCCAACAGTTAAAGGCAAATACCAATACCGCTTTTGCAGAAGACCGTAGTTCAACCCTTAACATGCAGGCTGGGCAGTTTACAACCTCCTGTGACTCTAGCTAGAGAAGAGCCAGTGTCGTCTTTTGGCCTCTGTGGGCACAGCCCTCATGTGTACAAACCCCTAAGGAGATATACACATATCCATGCAACTAAAAATACTTACAAAGAATAAAAATAATGAGAAAGCATATATTCAGTACAAGGTTTACAGCTATAAGTACCTAGGTAAAGAAATACTGCGAATAACCCTGTGCCAGCAAACGACAGTGAATGTCTGGCCAACTTGGACAAAATACTTGAAACCTCTAAACTTACTGATGTGGTAGAAATTTAACAGCGTGTTCCTGATTGCTATGATAAGTCAGATGCCCACCAGACACATGGAACGAAGTTCATGTATGAGCATAAGCCCCGGTCTTTCACTGTGACGATATCACTTGGGGTGCATTACTATCTGTAAAAGGAAAATGTCTGAATGTAGAGCTTAGGCAAATATTATATAATCATGGAAGTGAACAATGAGGGCTTGCCATTTACTGACAATAACTGAAAGTCTTTTCCTGGAATTTCACTGTGAAACTGTTCCATCTTTTATTTAACACTTTCCCCAAGAGTCTTGGCTATTCAGTTGCAAAGTTAAAATCTCAGTAAATATGTATTTTTAATTTCTCTTACTAGCCTAACAGCTGAGCCCTATTCATGCATCTATGAATGATAAGAGAATAAAATGCAAAAATCATGAGACTTCAGCTGTAGTAATTTTTGACTATAATAGACTATAAATTTAATTATATGCACAAAAGAAAGAGAGGGTAAGACTGGTTCCTGGTTTAAGTTACCTCATTAAAATTTTTTTTTCAGAATGTCATACATGAGTAGTCTACATCATTTCCACTTTCCCTTTCTTCTCCCAACTCCTTGTGTTCCCCTACCTCATTTAAATTCATGAGCTGTTCTTTAATTATCATATAGATATATAATATAGACACATGTATAGATAAAGTCTGTTGAGTCCTTTAATGTTTCTTCAGTGTGTGTGTGTGTGTGTGTGTGTGTGTGTGTGTGTGAGCACACTTACAGATGACCCCTTGAAATTGGAACCTATCAGGGGGCTTCTCTCTGCAGGAAACTGGTTCTCCTTGTCTCAGCAGTTAACAACGGGTGGCTTGTGAGATTCCCCACATCCACGTTGGCATGTCAACTGGTCTTAAAGATGATGCATGTTTAGACAGCATGTTGCTGAGATCTTATGGGTGCAGCTTCCCTGTCAAATATATATGTTTTCATTTAGTGTTCTTCAGGGCCAGTGTCAGTAAACTCAACCTAAAATAGAAATTGACTAGAAAATTGTGACTTTCAAGATTCTCTGTCAGTTGTCTGAAGGAAAGAGTAAAGGACGTGGTCCTCTTATCTCACTGGCATGCCATAATGATTAAAGGTCCTCTACCCGCTTTTCACGATGATGTTTTCTATTTGGATTATGGATGAGTGACTGTGTCTAATTGGTTGAGACCCACAGAGTTGGACATCTACCCTAGGACTCTGCTAACACCAGGTGCAGAGAGAAAAGCTGGAAAAAGAAATCAATAAGAAAAGCAAATGTCAACGTTTGCATTTTTGGGGAAACTAATATCTCAGAATACCATTGAATACTAAATGGTTATTATATATAATAATATAATAATATTATATAGAAACATGGGTCCATGTACTTGAAGGGTGATGTGTAAGCAGGCGTGGATATCCACCTGTCCAACTAAAATGCTTAATAACACAAGATGTGTTCCCAGGGGAAGGGAGAGTTAGTGGGCCAGGGAAGGTGAGAAGGGAACTCACAGGTTTGTCTCTCAGGGCACTGTCTGAGCACTACTGAAGTCTTTCTATCTCTTTCTCCTCTGCTATAGGACGTTTTAAAAGGCTCTTTCTATGATTTTCTATCTTACCTTGTTAGGTCCATGTGGTATTCTAGCCCTCTTCCTCAGTTCGTTATGAACCGTGGAAGGAAATGGAGCTTCGTGCATCTTCTCTGACTCTCCAGTCTAGGGCTTGACACAGACCTTCACTCTCCATTTGGGGTCACTGAGACTTTTAATCATGTAGATCAGGAAAGATAATCTTTCCCTTTGCCTTCTACACATCCTATCCTACTAAAACATGGATGATGATGATAAAAACAGAGACGCTTCGTTACCTTTGTACCTCCTGAACACACTGGAGAGGGGAGACTTCTCCCTTGGTAGGCTCCTGTCAGGGATGTCTATAGGAGGAGACAGATGAGAAGAGAAGCATGGGCACTTGTTTATGCTTTTGACATGGAGTCTTCAGAATCATAGGCTCAAAGAAACAAGGAAACCTACTTTAATGCTCAGGATTGATGCTGGACAGAGGTATGATCAAAGGGCATCGGACTCAGCGGTAACATTTGGGGGTTCGGAGGAGTTAGCAGGATCCACTTGTCCAGCGTTTCTTTGGTGCTTCTGTGCCTTTGAAGGTAAAGTTAAACTGCTCTGAATATAGAGCAATTCTGGAACAATGTTTGGAACCTGCTATAAGGGAGAAGAGGGAGATTTTCTTGCTTCTACTGTTTTTACAAATGCCAACAGGCATGCTCTATTGTAATGAGTCTGGAAATGCATCGCATCCATGTGAGGTCATCTAAAGGACTAAGCTAAAAAGCTGAGTTTTCAAAGGGACGATTTAAATGGCAGCCTTAAATGACACCATTTAGTGAAACCAAAGAGATAGGCAGCAGGGAATTTAAGACAAGATGGCCAGGCAAAATTTTGGAAACCAAAGGCAAGCTTCTTCTCATAGTGGCAGTCAGTGCTGGGTCCCTTTCCTGAAAATATCTGGCGAGTCAAACATCCCCTCACCACAGTGTAGAGGACAGCACCTAAACAAGAGATTTCCTTCAGATATAAGTTTCTCTCATAATTTCTTTCACAATTTATTCTCTTTAATTTTTATTTTTGAGATTACAAATACAACATTTCTCCTTTCCCTTTCTTCCCTCCAACCCTCCCACATACTCCCCCCAACCTCCGTCAAAATCATGGTATCCATTTACCATTAATTGTTATTTCTCTCTCTCTCTCTCTCTCTCTCTCTCTCACACACACACACACACACACACACACTCACTCACTCACATACACACTCACACTTACAGTCACAAATATTCCTGAATATGTCCCGTTCAGTTTGTATAATGTTTACTTATATGTTTTAGCAACCAATTAGTGTGTTCTTCCCTAGGGAGGACCACCTCTTCTGTTCCTAGCATTCCTCAGTGGCCTGTAGTTCATTGTGTAGGGCAGAGGCCCAGGGGATGCCCCCCCTCCCCCTGTCATGTACATTAGAGTCCTCCTTGTGCAGCTCATTTCTGAACAGTTACATTGGTTACACTGGTGAGGCTTTATGGGTATAGTTTCTGATATTACTAGGAGATATAACTCCATAGCAAACTCCCTGACCCTTTGGCTATTACAGTATTTCCACCTCTCTTTTGCAGTATTCCTTGAGCCTTAAGCATAGCAGTGTTTGGTAGGAGAATCCGTTGGGAACGGGCTCTTACAACTCTGCTCTTTGATTGGTTGTAGTTTTTTTTTTTTTTTTTGGTAGTGGTCTCCACGTGTTGTAAAGAGAAGTCTCCTTGATAAGGGGTGAATACTACACTCATCTGTGGGTATAAGGACACATGACAACACTTTCTTAAAATAACCACCTCAAAATAATTATAAAAATTGGAATGTCTTCAGATGACATCTGTTCCTATTTGGGGGTGGTTGTATCTGAAACCCTATTAATTGTTAAAACAGAGTTAAATTGTTTAACCCAACACACTTTTTCCTTGATTCTTCATTCATTTTGTGCTGTAGTAATAAAGTGGAAGAGACTGGGTCATTTGTAATGAATAAAAGAGGATTCATACAGTTGTAGAGGTTGGGAACATAGATCAAGGGCTGGCACTGGTAAGTGTCCCCTCTCTGCAGTCCTAAGGCAAAAGGCAGAGGAAGTCCATTTTCATAAGGAATCTGTGTCCAAAACAATGATATGAATCTATTTGTGAGCTGAGTTCTCCATAAGCCAAAACCCCCCACCCTTAGACCTTACTTCCCAGCGTCACTGAATGAGGGGACACGGTTCTAACTCCTGAGGCCCCTCTCTCCCTTCTGTGATGATTTGAATAA
The DNA here is from genome assembly GCA_902729485.2 of Mus minutoides. NCBI lineage: Eukaryota > Metazoa > Chordata > Mammalia > Rodentia > Muridae > Mus > Mus minutoides. The sequence goes on along the minus strand of LR751383.1, from coordinate 15,831 downwards.
GAATGGCCCCCATAGATTCATATTTGAGTACTTGGTTCCCAGTTGGTGGAATTGCTTGGGAAGGATTAGTAGCGTGGCCTTGCTGGAAGAGGTGTCTTTATTGGAGGAAGTCTATGAGTTAAGGCTTCAAAGGACTAATAATGTTCTCAGTGTGCTCTTTGCCTGCTGTGTATAGATCCAGTTATGAGTTCTCAGCTGTTCCTACTGCCATGCCTTCATTCCACTGTCATGGACTCTAATCCCCTGAAACCAGAAACTCAATTGAATTCTTTCTTTCCTAGGTTGCCTTAGTCACTGTGTTTTTGTCAGAGCAATAAAAAGTAACTAAACAACTTCCTTCCCGGTTCTTCCCTTATGTCCTGTTCTATTTCCTCCCTCCTTTTCCTGCTTCTTGTCTGTGGTTTTAAATTAGGCTCCTATTGGTAGTGATCCCTGGTGGTTGATAGATACAGATCTCATCCTTTGCTACCACTCTGCCAGCTGACACACTACATGGAAGCAGAGTTTCAGACAATACATTTGTATCATTAATGAAGAATCCTTCATCACGTGTCCTTTCACGTGCTTGCTTTAGCAGAACATCCTTTCACCTGTGTGTCTGCTTCATCAAAATGTTCCTTCATGTGTCTGCCTCAGCCTTTCACGTGTGTCCACTTCAGGAAAACACCCCTTCACGTATTTGCTCCAGCAAACTCGTGCCGATTGGCAGAGTGATGTCAGTTGAGACAGACACATGTGCTGAGGCAGGAACTGTAGAGGACACATACAGACAGACAATGATGGAGTCTGAGCTCTGCCTCCTTGAGAGAGGCACAGCTGGTCCCTCCTGCTGACTCATGCTGAGGCTGAGGCCTGGCTGTCTCTGCTAGGCAGTGCCACCACTGCTGATTTATATTTGCTATCCTGACTCTACCGAACTGGACTGCTGTTATATCCATGAAGTGTTTGCAAGTGGATCAAGCTGCTGCTCTTGACCTGTGAACTGAATTGCTGATTTCCAGGCAACATATATGGGACTTGCTCCAAAGAACCTTTCTAAGCCTGTCCACTTCCCCCATATCCTTTCTTTTCCACTGTCGCTGGTGGGTGGTGGGCTAAAAGGGAGGTTAAAGCATTTAAGAACCATCATTAAAAATAGGTTTTGTACAAGTTAAAGTTACAATCACCGTAATGGTGTATAGGATTAATGAGTTTGTGCTAAGAACATCTTCTAACCCTTGTTAGCCTGACATGAATCCATACATAGACTAGTCAACAGGTCATAGAGCACTGTGTCTTCCCTGGCCTTCGAGATAACCACTGCTTATTGTCCAGGTGTCTTTTTTAAACAGTCCAGGCAGCTGCCAATCACTCACAATAAGGGTACTGGAAATATGAGTTCCATAAAGAGTGAGGTCCACCCAAGTGTTTGTTTGCTAGGATAATAATAAAAGACCACAGATAGGTCTGTGCTGACAGTGACTTCACACACACACAGAGGCTAGCAGCTCAAGTTCAATATGTCAGTAGGTTGTTAAAAGGTTTATTTTTATTTTTACGTGTGTGTGTGTGTGTGTGTGTGTGTGTGTGTGTGTGTGTGTGTGAAAACAGTTAAAATTGGGAATAAAGATTTAACATCTTACTGTACAGATACCCTGGGCTGGTTGCCATAACACCATTTTTATTCACAAATACACACTGCACAGTGCTTAGAAGCTCATTTCCCCCCCCCCAAACCTTCCTCTCCACTTTCTGCTATAGTACCTGTTTACAGATTTTTAAAGGCAAACCCGCCCACTACCTCCTGAGAGAGCGCTCCTGGTAGCAATAGCTGCAAGGTGTTAAGTCATGATACAGCATCATGCACGTCTGTTTTGTTTTGTTCTGGGTATTTAAAAACAGGACTTTTTCATCACCAGTCCTTTATAATGAAGACTACGTTTTTCTCATGAATCCCTGTTTTCCTCCCCTCTTGTCACCAAGCAGTCTGGCAGGATGAGCAGACGCTTAATAACAGTTCATTCACAGCATCTGCCAGACATCTTAGTTTTTTAAAATTCAGTCATTGCAGATGACTTAAATGGGTTTCAGGAATCACAGTAAATACCTGAGCTAGAGTCTGATCTCTGGCTGTCTGCCCCTGAGCTCGTTCTGTTGGGTCAAATACCTCTTATTTAAGTCCTTTCTCTGTATTTTTCCCTCTCCCATGTACACAGTATACTATGATACAATAGTGGTTTAAAACTGTCCTTTTATTATTAACCCCGCACCTGATCCAACTTGTCTTGAAACAGCAACATTTATGTGCAAGACATTTCTGAGCCATATTTTAAAGACTACTTTTAGTAAGTGAGAATCATATAAAGCTCTTAGATGTTACCAGCCTGTGGGACTGCCAGAGATGGTGGAGTCTTTTAGACATATGACATGTTGGTAGGAAGTTAGGTCAGTGGGTGCATGCCTGTGAGTGATAGTAGGACCCCAGCCCCCTCTTCTCCCTCTCTCTTTGTTCCCTGACCATCAGAAGGTGAGCAGACTTCCTCCACCCACACTCGGGCCATGAGATTCTATGCATTATGGTCCCAAAGCACTGGATCCAAATAAGCATGCCTTTGAAAGGGAGCCACCTTGCCTCATTTTAAATAGGTTATCTCAGGCTTATGGTGAAGTAGATAGGAGAGTGGTAGGAGAAACAAGCAAGGTAAATTGGAAAGGAAACATTTCTTTGACTAAGTAAAACAATAACCCTCATTTATGTAGATACTCAGAATTTTCATATATATATATGTGTGTATGTATGTATATGAAAATATATACATATATGTATATATGCATACATATATACACACATACATATACACATATACACACAAACGCACACATACACACACATGCACACGCACACGTGTGCATGCACACACACACACACACACACACACACACACACACAGTGTGGTTTCCAATCAGCGAAGCAGTGCTGAGCTGCATGGAATCTTTCTGTACTCTGAGGTGATGCTGGCCTCCAAATCAATGAGCCCCATGTAGTGCATTCTGTGGAAAGAACTTCTCTTCTTGTCCCCCCCACCCTCGCTCCCTATGTCCAGAAATGACAGCTATCACCCAGTTTCCCAGCAATGGTATTTCTCAGATGGTTTCATTTACCACAGTTGTTTTCCCTTGGAATAATCCAATAAAGACTAAATTAAACACAATGTGCTGTGCTTCCAAAACATCCGTAGCTCTTCAGTGCGGAATCAAGCCCAGAGTAACATGTGATGGGCAAACCCTACCAGAGCTGGGTTCACATCCCTCTTGCTATTTTTGGAAGCATGGATAACCACTGATGGTTTCACAGAGCTGGTAACCAATTTCCATTAATTCATTACCATTGCCATTCTCCAACGGAAGTGGCAAGTGGCTGAAAGGAAGACATAGAGGCCACAGGCGTGGAGTGGAGTGGTTATTTCCCTTCCTCTGTTTAACAGAGATGCTAATCGTTTTAACCCGAATGACTGGATTGTTTCTATTTCATTATGGATTATTTTAGAAGGGAAAGCATAGAAAATATCCACTAATGCTTTTACTGAGCAATCACTTATTTATAGTTATTATGCTCTGTTTTTATTCATTATCCCTGTGTGATAATTATGATTTTTTTCTTGATCTTTTCGTTCTCCATTCAACGTGTTCTCGTTTAACTCTTGAGAAGTTTCTAATTTCTACTTGTAGCTTTAATCATTCTCCTAAGACTTTGATTTTTTTTTTAAGACAGCTTGACTTATCAGTCAAGACATTCCACCAATGGCATGTAACGAAGTCCAATATGACTTACCATCAGCCACTCAAAGCAGCTCACCCTCCTGACCTTCCACTTAGATTAACTTTCCTGACAAACCGAATCAGGTGATAACTCGAGCCTCATCTTTTATTTGTTTCATCAACTCTGACAACATCAGTCACCAACAGTTTCCCACATCTCTTAGGTCTTCCTTCATGTGACTGTGAATGAGGTACTGGACCTTTGTGTCCCCAGAGCCCTTGTTTGTAAAAGAGAGATGACAATGTTCTTCACGCCTTTGGATTTTCACACTGAGCACAGCCTAAGTCTTTCATGCCTTTCACTAATCAACTCCGTATCTTGTTCTGAATGAGGATGTACACAAAGTTACTTTGTCTGGTGTTAAAGACACCCACAAAACTTCCAGATGCCATATCTTTCTATTTTCTTTCTACCCCCAAAATTATTAGCAGGGAAAAAGTTACCGTTTCCTTGCTGAGAATGAGTTGCGTGTTTTGTAGCACTGCCTTTTTCAACTGTTGGATTTTAATTTTTCTCTCCTCTAAGAAGTTTTCTTTCCTCAGATTAATTAAAAAATAAGATATGAATCTTTGGATATGAGCTATGATTAATTTTTAAATTGTGTTTAATATATAGTTTTCTTACTTTTAAAAATGAAGACAACTTAAGACCCATCAGGTAGAGGTTGTCCCTCCAGTGGGGCTTCCTCTCTACAGAAGTCCCCAGTTTGGGTCACATCGGCAAAAGGTAAGCACTACACTCAGCTGCTTCAGCAGGGAGGGTGTGCTTCCTCCATGTAGAGAGAGCACCCTTGGGCGAGTCTTATGATCTGCTCCAAGGGGGAGGGACATGTGTGGAGAGGGACTCGGACGGATTTTCCCGATTCTCTGTTTTCTCAGACGCCAATGTGCTGTATTTAGGGCGATTCTCTGTTTTCTCAGACGCCAATGTGCTGTATTTAGGGCGATTCTCTGTTTTCTCAGACGCCAATGTGCTGTATTTAGGGCGATGCCTTCTGAACCTCATTAACCTGGAAAGCTGCTGCCGTCTCTAATGTCTTCCCTCATTCCTCCCATCTTCCTCAAACCCCAATTCTCTGTTTCTAAAAAGCTTTCATTTAATTCCATGTTTTGGCTTCAAAACATGTTTATGAGTTAACCACAAGGAGTCCTCTGGATATTTAGAACTATTTCTATAATAACTAACTCTTATCAGAGCTATTGGGAGACAACCGTATGACAGAGGCAGTCGGTAACCTCAGATTGTAGAAGGCCAGCTTGCACCATCGTCTAGCAGGAGTGAAACCTATCAAGGTCCCAGAAGCTGTGAAGAGTGAATATAAACACAGAAGAGTTCTTGCATAGTTTTGATGTGTGTACGAATTGTTTTTCTGAGCATAGGAATTTATGCTCAGAAGAACAATTAGTTGCCAAAGTGCTAACAGTAACTTAATGTACATTGTTGGTCTGAATGGCTATTTCCCCGCCTGTCAACACTTGCTGTTGTCTTTGTGCAAGCAGGTGGTGCTGGAAACACAACCCAGGGGCAGCTTGCATCAGCTAGGCATGTGTGCTGTTCAGCTAATCTAAGCCTGTCCCAGGCTCTATTTGGTTATTTATTATATTCCATCCTGTGTTTTTGTCTACTCTTTTATTGGTCTGCTTACTCTCATTTATTTATTTTTTTCATTTTTTGTGGAAACATATATTTTTCTCTTTATAATAAGGATGCCAGCCTAGTGTTTTCCTCAGTAGTGAGTATTCACAGATACCACTATCACTCCTCCCCCTCTACTCCCCCTCCTCCTCCTTCTTCTTCTGTTTTTGGTTTAAAATTTTTATAAAGTCAAATCCACCAATCTTTAAAACAGTGCTTTGAAGTTTATTTATCTCTTCATAGAACCTTTATTATACCAAAACTATTCTAAAACTTTTTTATTATTTTTCTCCCAGTATTTTAAAAATTCCATGCCTTTCCCCATTTACAGGCAGTTTATGTATTTTTAAAGTGAAGTCAAGATCCTTATCCCTAGCCCCAGCCCTACCTCTGCTAGCAAATCTTGGTAAGCGATTCCCGTTCAGACCTTAGCGTGTGAGCTTTCCTGTTCCCTTAATTTCACTCTTCATACATATTCAAAGTTTGTCTTTGATTACAGGTATTTATTGGGGGGTTTTATGAAGTTAGTGAAGTATCATGGTATGACTGGTGTGTTTTCTTAGGCATGGCAGTGTACTGGTGATTACTGGAGTGGCCTGAAATACTTTGCAGTAGAGATTGTTCTCTTTTGATCTGAGAGCTATTGGTAGCCTTATTATTTTAGGCAGCTGTCATAGTTATAAGCCAGCGTAAGGATGGACTCTGCATATGACTTGATTAATTATCTCAGGGGAAAAATGAAATCAAGGACATCAGCTGGTGGAGGTATTCCACAGTTAGCTTTGGACGGCGTCTCTGAGAGCATCTTGGCCCATTGTCTACAGAGCCATTGTTGTCCAGGAGGAAACAGGAAAGGGCATCCTAGAAGACTGTGGCAAAACTTCCATTGTGCAGCTCATTTAATAAATGCAGATTTACCAGACATAGCAGCAAACTCCCTGGGTCATTGTGCCAATCTGTCAGCAGGCTGGCATTTGGGAAATACTTCAATCTTTGAAACCATGTGGAACTGTACTGCAGAATATGAGATAATAAATATAATTCAGCAAGTGGACCCATGAACTTATTCTATCTTAACTCCTCTTCTCCACATACCATTAGGACCACAGGTTGTGGAGACTTAACTGTACACGATCTCATTCTATTCTCCTTGAAATCGCTTCAACATAGTAAAATCATTAATGTCTCTGCAGGTTTCAGGCAACTCGGTTCTGTGATCACTGCACAACATAGTTCTCTGCCGATCATGCCATCTCGAGCTTTCATGGCTTTAATATCGCCTTCCCTACAGCACTTTCTCAGGGCAACCCCAGAGCAGTGTCTGGCACACTGCAGACAATTAATAAACCTAGAAGAATGCTCACAAGGGGAATTATTCTAATACCGTGTAGAGTAACTGTAGGCTATAATGCTTATGTATTTTGTGGCGGTGGATAGGACTGAGGTGGGCCAGGCTCTGTCAGTAAATTGCATGCGCAAGCATGAAAACTTCAGTTGGATTTCTGGCATCCATGTGAATTGCTGAGCATAGCAGTACACACCTACAATCCCAACACCACTGAGGCAGGAGGATTATTAGCAGCCAATCAAGATGAGTGGATGAACTCCAGGTTTAGTGAGACCCTGTCTCAAAAATAAAGTAAAAAGCCACTGAGAAAGACAACCTTTGGTCCACACAAAAACATGCATGTACTCATGCACACATGTGCACATGCATGCATGCACATCCCCCCACTCCCGGCACATTCATAAAATACTGAGAATTTGACAGTTCCCATGTGCATACAAATAATGGCTGTGGAGATAGAAATGCCAGATGCCATGTCTTGTAGGGAGAATTTGGGTTTCTTTAAAAAAACCCAGAAATGTTATAGGAATGGTTTTGTTTTAATCCCAGGTGTGGAGATGCTTTAGATTGTCCACAGCCACTGACTATGATTTGCCTCATGCTCTAGCAAGGGTGTGATTTTTCCAGCTGCAGATAGTTTTTGTAAGTGTGCGACAATTGGCATTCTGGGGACGCTTGAAAGGGTTTATAAATGCTAGAGCCTGAGAGTGGGTATGGCTGCTCCCCCTCCTACTGATGCTGGTTGCTGCATTTGTCAAGGGGTTATACACAAAGAGATGAGAAGAAGAAATTGGATATCCTGATGGCAAAGATTAAACTTGCCCCAAGGAACTCAGTGTCCCTAATCAGCAGGAAGTAGTCTACACCCCCTCCCCTCTAACATTCTTTCTCTTCTACCTTGTGTTAGGGGTTGGAAGAATAGAATTAGGGTGGAGAAGGGTAGTGTCTTAGGGTTTTACTGCTGTGAACAGATACTGTGGCCAAAGCAACTCTTATAAAGGCAACATTTAATTGGGGCTGGCTTACAGGTTCAGAGATTCAGTTCAGTATCATCAAGGTGGGAACATGGGAACATCCAGGCAGGCATGATGCAGGAGAAGCTGAGAGTTCTACATCTTCATCTGAAGACAACTAGGAGAAGACTGGCTTCCAGGCATCGAGGATGAAGGTCTTAAAGCCCACGCCCACAGTGACACACCTACTCCAACAAGGCTATACCTCCTAATAGTACTACTCTCTGGGCAGAGCATATACAAACAATAAAAGGTGGTAGAAAAAGGAGCCCACAAAGTAGTCAAAAGTCCTGTTACATTGTTGATTATTATACATCACATCCATGTATAGAATCATTATAGTGTACCCCATAATTATGATTATATGCTTATAAAATTAATATAGCAATGCCAGTTGTTTTAGAAATAGGTTATGTATTTATGAGTAGATGTCATTTCTTACAAAAGGATATGCATGCTATAAAAATAATTACACACACACACACACACACACACACACACACACACACACATACACACCTTCTTTACATGTCTGTTTCTAGGCCAGCAGCTAGGAGCTGTTTTAGGAATGTGTGTCTGGCTATATTCCAGCTTTATAAACCAGGAAATGATCAGAATCTGCAGCTGAAAGCTCTGGCCTGTGGAAGTGATCCAGTGTTTTTAACTGAATGTTTTCCCAAGTTAAAGGTGGAAAAAATGCAACCCACAGAATGAACTATATTAAAACAAAACACATACATCCTTCAGGAACAATGCTTACTCTTGCAACAGAAGTTCCAACATTTTCATTTGTATCTCAAGTTTGAAACAAACTGTGACACATAGGAATATGTGTCTCACCATCCTGATTCAATTCAGTAATGCTGATTGTGTAAAAGTCGGAAGTGAATGTCAGCTTAGAACTTGCCTGCAGCCTTTCTCCCTCCCTTTATCAGGATAGAACAATTTAAGGCAAAAAAGCAAAACAATCAAGGGCTAAAGTGAGGACGCAGCAGTGTTTTCAGAAGATGGGCGAGTGATGGCGCAGCAAGCAGAAACATTTCTCTTGGAAATGCAGACACTAAAGGCTTCCTGTTCTAGGCTTGCAGAAAGACCCTGGAGGAAAAATCTTGATGCCTATTAACAAAGTGCTTACTTAGTTCAGGCTAGACCCCTTAACCACAGCAGGAGCTTAGAGACTGCATTTGACAACTCTCTGAATTGTCTACCTGGGCTAGAGAGGCCTGAGTAGACTTCGTTGCATAAAAAGATCCCTGTTTTGAGCTCCACCCTTTGCATTTGTGCCTCCACTATGGTAGATAATTCCTCCTGCCAGTTCTGGGATGGACTCTGTGGGGTTGCTACATCCTCTGAAATTTTCTGTAATTTGTGCTTCCAACTGACTTCAACAGCAAACCTTTTATCTATCCACAGTAGGTTCTTTGTTGGTGAGGCAAGGCCAATAGGCATGGCCAGTCAATAAAAGGTTAGAGAGCAATTATCACTTGCATCCTTTAAGAAGAACATCAGAAGGGCATAAAAGGCATCAATCTCCCTCAACTGAGCAAGCAGAGGAATTCTATCGAGGGCACTGTACATATTCACACGGAAGAGCACCCCAGAGGTGGGCAGTCTCAAGCATGCTCTGTTCAAGATGTGTGAGCATGCTTGGTTTAAAGTTAACTGTGGCACAATAAGGAAACAGGGAGACCACACTTCTACTTGACTCAAGGCCACGGGCACTTGTTCAGAAGGTTAAAATAGTAGATAGGAAGTCATGCCCAGATTCTTCATTAAAAAATGTTTTATATGGGGCCTGTGGGATGGCATCATGGGCAAAGGCACTTTGTGCCAAGCCGGAAGACACAGGTTTGTTCTCCAAGATCCACATGATGGAAGGAAAGAGCTGACTCCTGAAGTTAGCCTGTGACTTCCACATGTGTACCATGTCCTGAGTGTCCCTCTCCTTAAGTCACTGTAAAACCATTATAACAAGTTGGAATTGAAGGCTAGGTATGGTGATGTATGTCTGAACTCCTAGCACAGAGGACTGGGAGGGAGTTCAAGGCTTGTTTGGACTACAGTAATATTTTTTCTTTTGGAAAGGCAAGGGCTTCTTGCATGGCAAACCTAGGCACTGGAGAAGCACTAAAGTAGGAAATTCAAATCCCAGAGTGCATTCATTTCCATCCTCAGTCCAGGGCCTTTATTTCAGAAGCAGTCATATAATATTATACTTGTTAGAGAAAGGGGTTTTACCATAAATCACCCCCAGTTTCTTGCCTTTTGGAGTATCTGATTAGATCCATTCTTGTGCCCTCTTTACTACTAGAAATAGGGCCATAAGTATCTCTGATCAAATCAAGTCATCTCAGAACCAACTCAAAAGAGTTATCCTACAGACCCCACCTCCCTAGAACTACAGAGAGCACCAAGTCTCATTAATCGAGAGTTTTCCAAAGACTTAGAGCTGCTGGGACAAGTGGGTACAGGCAAGAGGGCAAGACTGATAAAGAGAGATCTGTATGTTTATAGAGAGATATTTACTATAAGAAGTTGCATTCTGAGACTAGAAAGGCTAGTGGTTATAATTCTTCAGTAAGGGCCTGCAAGCTGAACACCAAGGGGAGCCCAAGCCGTGCAGCTGACAGCCATTCTAGGGAGATCCCTGTATGTTCTACTTACAATGTCATCTTGAACGTTGGTTGGATGACCTTGTTCTGTCTTAGGTATTGTCCGTTGTCTTTCTGTCCTTTCATTTCTTTGGGCTTATCTCTCATTGTGTTTTCCATCTGGACAAGGGAAGCCAGATTTCTGGACTATTAAAGGCGCAGGTAATCTGAACATATGTCCGTACGTACACCAGCAACTGTACAGACCTAGGGAACAGAAGCTTCCGGGAGGCAGAAGTGATTCTTTGTGGGCATGAAGTGAATTAACAGGAGCATGGACCACTCAGTGGGATGCTTACACAACTCCATTTCTGGATCCATATGTTCCTTTGGCAAAGATTTACAAAGTTATATTCTTATAGTCTATATATACCTCTCTACTTTATAACATATGACCCAGAATGTTAAAGCTGAGACACTGAGCCAGCATGGTCATCTGTTTTATTTAAGGATGGAATTATTGGATTGTAGTACACTTACATGTCAACCTTACATGATAATGTGTAAATGTTTCCCAAAGAGTTTTACAACTATTTGTTTTTGAAAGAAAAAAAAACATTTATTTTGTTACATATTTTCCTCCCCAAACAATTCTGCTAAGACTCCCTCCCCATCTGTGAATTAGAAGAACACCTGTCCACTATCACGCTGTCCTGTCTTAGGTATTACTTTAATCCCATCCCATTGGATTTAAATGATACTACATGAAGTGAAAACCACTTTACAGAAACTGAAGAAAGGCGGTGAGACCATGCTTCCAATATCAACAGTCTCATCATGTCCCTTACATACTGGGGCAGTTGGTTCGACTGAACAGGAGAATTTTCGTGATTCAATTAAGTGGGGTGGATGCTGTACTTCAGTGTAGACCTGCGCGTGTGCAAGGCCTGGGGTTAAAAGCAAAACTCGTAAATACCATCTAGGTGGAAATGCCTAGGAGGAAAGGCTAGGAGAGCTTTCTCTAGGAAAGTTCATGTGCTCTGAGTAAGTGTCCTGCCTGTGCTGCGGTGGTTTCTCCCTTGGAATGACTCATGGATCCAGGAATCACAGGGTAGAAGGAACTATCGTCTGAGGAGTTTGCATCTTAGAGAAGGGTCATTCCTCACCATTTGTACACAGGACTGGTTTAGTCATATTAGTTAGAATTATGACTTTATTAGGGACCAGTATGGCTCACGGCAATGGCTACAGACGCGAAGATGACAGGGACGGAATGATGACTCTGGATCTGACTCCTCCCCCTTCTCCTCTGCTGCAGCCAGGATTCACTAAGTCAGTTAGGCCAGCCTCAGACTCGCTCAGTAGCCCAGACAAGCTTTGTGTTATGAGCCCAAGCTTCAGCCTCCCAAGTATCTGGGCACACAGGCCCATCAGGTTCAGCTGTCTGGCTGATATTAGCACTTAGAGTGGAGAACAGAGGGGACAGATTGCTGTCTGTAATAAATGTGGCAGGTTGCCTGCAAGAGGTGAGAGCCTGACTAGAACAAACTCGTCCTCCTCTGTGGAGCAGGAGTCTCCAGGAGGCTGCATCTGCAAGGTATCTACTCCATCAGTCCTTGGGCTCTACCCTCACCCTTCTGCTGGTGGTGAAGTATCTGCCTACCTAGGTATCTGTGCTCTTGTTCCTTAGACTGGAGCTTGGCATTTCTGAATCCTTGGCATCATGTTGGCCACACTAAAACCAAATTGCTATTTAAATAAATCACTCTCTTCCTCCCCTTCTCCCCCTCCCTCCCCTTCTCTCCCTCCCTCTCCTTCTCCCTCTCCCTCCCCCCCCTCTCCCTCCCCCTCTCTCCCTCCTCCTCTCTCCCTCCCTCCCCCTCTCTCCCTCCCTCCCATTTTCCCTCTCTCTTTCCTTCTTCCCTTCCCTCCCTCCCTCCCTCCTGAGTGATTGAGGATGAAAGCGTTTCTTTGCAAAATAACAGTGTCTTCAAGGGATGAGGGCAAAGGTAAAAGGTGTAGAGGTAAGAGAACCATGGCATCCATATGTACACAGAGGTAAGACAACCATGGCATCCATATGTACACAGAGGCAAGACAACCACAGCATCCATATGTATACAGAGGTAAGACAATCAGGGTGTGCATATGTACACAGAGGTAAGACAACCATGGCATCCATATGTACACAGAGGTAAGACAATCATGGTGTGCATATGTAATAGAAACTGGGACATTTATGATGAGATGCTCACAACATTAAACTGTGTTTCTGTTCTTCATATTGGAAATTGCAAACACAGGGAAAACTTAGAAAGAATTCAAAGGAAATTTGTAATCTAGAAGATCCTTGTAGCTTCTCCTATTGTATTTTAGCAAAGAACTCTCTGCTTTGTTAGCCCCCCTCTAAGCCAGAGATAGATGGCTCCTCTTAGGGCAGTATCAGCATTGAATCAGGGCCCAGGTCCACACTAGATCTTCAAAACTTGACTTTCTTTTACAGTAAGCTCAGAGGGTTTCATCCTTGGGGAACAGAGGAAGAAAATGTTTCATTACTGCATTTCTCAATGTAAGATTCCATCAGTTTGCATCCTGCTTGACTCTCTATAGGGTGTCCATCCCTTACAGGTACAGGCAAGTATCTCTCTTTTTCTCCTGAAGCAATGCTGTGTTTTCCTGAAGCAATGCAGTGGCTACTACATTCTTTTTCCATTAGAACTCACCTGCTGCCTCAGAGATGTGGGGCAGCACTTGAGAAGCTGAGGCTGGAGGATCACACAAATAAGTTCAGCATGGGCTATACAATCAGACCTTGTCAAAACAAAACAAAAAATAGACCCAATTTATCTGGGAAACATGTCTCACTGTGATTACTGCCAGACACCCTGGTTGATTAAATGTCTTGTCTTTCAGGATACCTGAAGGATTCTTCTGACCCCATTTTTTTTTTTTTTTTTGCATAGTTTATTAGAGGCAGAAATTTCCATCAGAATGATTGATCTTCAGGGGTTTGGGGAGATGGCTCAGTTGGTGAAAACAGAAGTTAAGGTCCCCTGCAGCCATGTAAAAGCTGCGCATACTGACATATGTCCATATTCTAGTGCTGGGTGTGGGCAAGAGGGTCTCAGACTTCACTGGTCAGTCGGCCTTGGCAATTCATGAGCTCTGGATTAGGGAGAGATTCTGTCTCAATTAAGGTAGATGGTGACAGGGGAAGTCCCCAGATCTCCATAAGCATGCTTATGTGTGAGTACACCAGGAGGGCCATATTATACATGCACAGGCATTTCATATGCATACACATAGATCGTACACAAGAGGAAAGGATGAAGGAAGGTAGGAAAGAGATTGGATAAGTCTGGGAATATAGTCACTGGTAAAACACACATGTTCAAATGTTCACCTCAGGTCCCTAGAAAACCCTGGCAAAGTGTATGATCAAGGCATTACTAACATCTTAGATATCTGTTGTGTTTATTAGGTTTAACTGGTACACAATCTATAGTTCAAGGATTGGAATCTGAAAGAGGCAAATGCTGCTAAGCAGAGGAGTGATAATCAGAGCTTGTCCAGAGGGTAGGACACGGTGATGTCTCATAGGAAGAACTCAGGGGGAGCAGAGTCACTGCGAACACTCAAACCCTTGGGCGTCTGTTAAGCAAGAGGGTCAAAAAGGCTATCAACGAGGGAGTTAGACCCAGATCACCATGTCCATTAGAGTTAAGTTAAAAGATTTGTATTGTATTCTTTTAGATTTTAATATTTTAATATTGTTATGTTTTATATTCATATTTATTTAATTTTTTACTTAAGGGGCTGGTGAGATGGCTCAGAGGGTAAGAGCACCCGACTGCTCTTCTGAAGGTGATAAGTTCAAATCCCAGCAACCACATGGTGGCTCACAACCATCCGATCTGGCTCTCTCTTCTGGAGTGTCTGAAGACAGCTACAGTGTACTTACGTATAATAAATAAAATAAATCTTAAAAAAATTTTTTTTTACTTAAAACAATTTTTAAATTTAAATATATTTATAATCTTCCATTTCCCAAGTCTATACAGATCCTTACCCTATCCCTACTCATCCAACTTCAGGTTCTATCTCAAAAAGAATAAAAACCCAATATAACAATCCTTCCAAAGCCAAGAAAACAAAATAAAACCATGACCAAACTATAACCAAATAAAGACAGACAGACAGACAGACAGACAGACACACACACACACACACACACACACATACACACATGCACACACACACATGCACATGCGCACGCACACACACACACAGAGACACACACAGACACAGACACAGACACACAGACATACACACACACACACACACACACACACACACACACACACACACACACATTGGGATCCATTATATGCTGGTCAACTTCTCCTGAACATGAGGCCTGCTTGTCCTGGAGTGGCTGATATACTCAGTGTCACTCTGTTGGAGAGTCCCCGATTTTCCCGGATTTCTCAGCAGGAGCAAGTGACAGTTCCTTTGTTAACTTTTACCCTAGTGGCTAGGTATTGTGGAATCAATAATGGGGATTGATGGAAGATTAGAGACCTTCCTTATGAAAATTTTTATGCTGTCTTGGGAAGGGAGCAGGGGTGCGAGGTCGTAAGGACACTGCCGTTGGTGCTGGGAGATAACTGTTCTCTAGAAGGCAGTGTTTGTGGTTCCAAGTCAGAGTAGGTACAGGAAATAAAAGAAGACTCACAGAGGGAGACAGAGCGCTGCTAACAGGCTAACAGCTCGCTGTGTGTGTAAGGATGTGAATGAGACATGGAGGGAGAGCAAGGGAGCCTAAGACTGGAGAGCCTGGAGCATCTCAGGAGTTCAGATTGCTCGGGTACCAGTGCAAATACAAACCTCGGGCATGATGCAGGAAATGACTGGAAGGCCAGAGGCAACATAGTCTTTTGAGTGCACAGTATTTATCAGCCAGAACAAAAATAGATACGAACCTATTAGATGTCTGCTGTTTTCAGCTCATGCCCTTCTCTGGTAAAAGAGATCCTAATGGGGAAAAAACAAACTACCGTGGCCAGGACTACATCTGAAACCCGCTTTTCTAGTTGATATGATTTCGTGGTGCATTAATCCAATCCACAAATAAAGCACAACAGATTGCATACAGGAAGGAGTAAGTGTCTCCAGCCTGTCACATGGAATGCTGACTTCCTGACCAAGCCACGCCTCCTTCCATGCCCAGGCATCTTTGCTTTACGCCGTGAGCGCTAATAAGATTCCGTATCGGTTCAGGGACACGTTCTACTCTTAGTTTGGAACCCCAAACACTGGTTACAGCTATGCTACTTTTTCACATCCTCACAGTAAGTGACACAAAACAATGTCTTTTCTATAATAGACTTCTTTCATAGATGGTTTTGTCTAAGCCTGATCCATAGAATCACCTGCCTTGAAATG
>LR752310.1:84348-94277 GCA_902729485.2 Mus minutoides | reverse complement strand
GGTAGAGAACTTGGGGTTTACAATGAACAAGAGCCACCTTGGGTCCTTGAACATTGGTGTGGGAGTGGACAGAGGAGATTTTCTTTTGCTTGCATCTTTAAAATTGAATGCCATCAATAAACCTTTTTTTTTTTTTTTTTTTTTTTTTTTTTTGAGATAGGGTTTCTCTGTATAGCCCTGGCTGTCCTGGAACTCACTCTGTAGACCAGGTTGGCCCAGAACTCAGAAATCTGCCTGCGTCTGCCTCCCAAGTGCTGGCATTAAAAGCATATGCCATCACTGCCTAGTGTAAAAATTGTTATATCCAGGAAAAGGTTGCCAAAACAGAAATACCAAAAAGATACCAAGTACAAGAGCAGAAAATATTGGGTTTTTTTGGCAATCATTTAGATGGAATAATTCCAGGGGTGTCTTTTTGTTTTTGTTTTTGTTTTTGTTTTTCTGAATGTTATGTTTTGTGCGGCTTAAAAATCCACATTTACTAATGGACACTAAGGTGCTTTGAGTTATCAAAATCTACTCAAGAAATGATTAAGTGACAGATGTCTGGGGCTGACTTTCTTGCAAAGAAGGCACTGAAACTAGAAAGCAGTTATTCTTTTCAGCGAAGTTCATGGCTTGTTATTAAAAGCACATTCTATGTCTTAAGGTGATGAAATAAACCATGAACAACCATCTTAGTTGTCTAAGGATGCATGTGACATTTTGTTTTCAAAACATGTTATGTGCTTCCTCTACCTTAGTGTGTAAAGCTAAATAGCTACTAATTTCGGGACATCATTTCCAGAATTGTTTGGGGATTTTTTAATAGGGTTTTTATTTATTATTCCAGCTTTAATTAACAGAGTCCATATGGCAACCTTACATGGTGGTTTCTATCTGAATTTCCATGTTGCTACAACCCTGGGATGCTGTTAAAGATAATGTATATGTTGGTGCTGGGCTCCTTCTTCTCAAGCTCAGTTTTTATAAGAGCTTTGATGCAATGAATTTTATTGTTACCTGTATTTTTCAACCATCATGTAAGACAGAGGTATATACCTGTCCCTTATTTGAAAAGAACCATAAACTATCCACTTAAAATTTTAAAATACTAAAAGGAAAAAAATAACTCACCAAAATGCTCCAATGTTGATATTTTCCTTTCTTGATAAGCCCAATTTTGGCAACCCTATACAAATTGACAGTTCAGGAAATTACTCCATTCTGCAGGTGATATTGGACCACTTGCCTCAGCTACGAAGGAGGGAGTGTCTTATTTCAGATGAGTTTAAAAACCTTTATTTATTATTAGTATACAAAAATGAAAGCAAGTACTCTCTCAGATTTTGTGGTTATAATGTTAAAAAGAACTGTAAGCCTAGTCTTACAAGATTTATAAGATATCCTTTACAATGATCCATTGCATAAACTTTCCTTAAGTTTACCAATGGAAAAGAGCAACATTTTATTTTCCTCAGATTCCCAATCATTATGTGAGGGAAATCAAGATCCTGTCCTATCTGTTGCTTTTGCTTTGTTTTGAATCTATACAGCTGGCTAGAGGGCACATTTAAGCTGGTTTTAAGTATAACTAATTTATAATATTAACTCAAATTCCTGTGAAATTATTACAGGTATTACCAATTGAGGGGTAGTAAACTAATCTGTTTAACTCCATTTTACAGGTAAAGAACCCAAGACATGAAAGGTGAAGAAAGGTCAGAAAGGTCATTAGATTTACAGTAGAGGTTCAAGCAAATGTTTCTCCAATTCCTTGAGTTTTCTTGAGGCTTTCTATATCACATACTGGTTATATCACTTGCTAGAATTGTCTTCTTTGCATTCTTCATTATTTCATAATTCATAAGGGCAATTGTATTTATAGGAGAATACAGTTCTTATTTAAAAAAACCTCAGTTATATAGTTTTATAAATAAATCTTAACTCAGTTATTTTATCACTTGCATATCACATGAAAAAAATTGTGAAAAAACTCAAAAGGAAATTACTAAAGAGGATAACAAGTGAAATAAATTCATAATTTCCTGAACTACACAGAATTAGGCCATTGTATGGATATAAATGTAAATGTAAAATCTCTCCTTTAAGAACCATAGCATCAAGCCGGGTGTGGTAGGGCACACCTTTAATCCCAGCAGAGGCAGAGGCAGGCGGATTACTGAGTTTGAGGCCAGCCTGGTCTACAAAGTGAGTTCCAGGACAGCCAGGGCTATACAGAGAAACCCTGTCTCGAAACAAAACAAAACAAAACAAAACAAAACAAAACAAAAACAAAAAACAAAACAAAAACAAAAAAAAACAAAAAACAAAAACATAGCATCACTGGCTTTGGATAACTGGGTAGTTAGGCTTCCAGTACAATTCATGATTTCCCTCCTGTTGAGAAAGCCTAAGTCAATTAAAAAGCAGTTGTTTACCTCCAATATATGAATTTATTTACAATGTAGTTCATAACAGTAGAACTACAGTTATGAAGTAGGAACTAAAATAATGTTATGGTGGGGTGTCACCACAACATGAGGAACTATATTAAAGGGTCACAGCAGTAGGAAGGTTGAGGAGCACTGGTCTATGACTTTTGGGGAATATTATCCACAGAACATGAATAATAACTTTGCTTAAACTATATATGCATATACATATACATATACATATATTGCATATTATATGTAATTTTATGTAAATAAAATAGAAAACAGTATGATTCCTTAAGGCTTTAAAAATATCCTTAGTTATATGTTTCCTCCTCCTTCTCTCTCCTATGTTGACCTTGCTCCCCTCCTTAAAGCCCCCTCTTCCTTTTCCCCATTTCTACCTCAATGGCATTTGTCCTCTCGTACTTTCTGTTCTAGTTCTTTCTTCATTAGCACCTGTTAACTTTCTTCATTTATGCATTTACTCTAAGCACACACTCATAACTGCAGATTTACACACACACACACCGCATGACTTCTTATATATTTGTAATTCTAGATATATTTTACACATATTTAGGAAATTTTGTATGATTAATGATGAGAAATAATTATTTGCTCAAGATTCCCATGTCTCTTTTCTATTTCCTTGTATTGAAATTGTTCTTTAATTGATTATTCCAATGAGAACTCAGTTGATTACATAGAAATGTATTAAGATAATAGATGGTGGAAGAGCACTCCTGTGACACATGTACAACCTTATCACCTGATGCTTGTTTCCATGGAGTGGCCATGAAAGGGATCACAGGTATAGAGTATCAATCAGTGAGTCTTTCTGTAATGTCATGAGAACCAGCTTTACTAACCAGAGAAAACAGCCTCATATAACAGCGTACTTGCTCAGTTTTGACTTCAGTCCCTGTATTTTCGTTAGCTTAGATCAATTCATCCCTCAAGGCACAGGTTTTCAAGATAGCCATGGGATGTTCGGGTCTGAGAAAACAAAACATTTGTGTGTTTCTGCACTGTGAATATAAGGAGAAGAGAGCATAATGTAGTTTTTAGAAAATGTTATAGACATGGTTTATCACTGAGTGACAGTTTTGTGTACAATTTTAACTTCTTCTTAAAACCTTCCTGCAAGTAAAATTCCATTTTCCCTTTGCTCATAGCAGATGAAAAATATTTTCATTTCAAACGTCATGAAATATGCCCTTAATTTTCAGAGAACTTAGATTATATCTTGCCCCCAAATGAGCATTTCTATACAACTCTAGTGACAAGGACATGGTATTCATCAGCTTTCTATGGAAACTAAAAAGTGTACAAATACTCATTTTATGAATACACTAAATCTAAATATTTAGATCTTTAAATCACTTGTTGGTAATTTACTAGAGAATGTTAACTTATAGAAATAGGTTATACTATTTCTATAATGCAGTGCTAGGGAATTTAACAATGATTCCATCTGTCTCATGTTTAATACACATTAAGTGATAGTGTGGTGCTGTCATTTAAGAAAAGGACTAGCCCCAGGTTACCTGGATTTCATTCCCAAATCTGCCATTTCTTAGCTATATGTCTGACTTTGAGCAAGGTTGTTGCCTCTCAATATTTTGCTTTCTCTGTTATAAACAGTAGTGATTATACTTTTAACCACAGACTTAAAATCAAGTTAGGTACTATTACTTCCTAGATAGTTCAAAATAGAATCTAATATATAGAAAATAATTCTAAATCAATTCTAAAATTCTGGTTTTAGTACCAGATTGATGTAGGTAGAAATAAATTTCAATTGAAAATCTACTTGTTGAGTTTTCATTTTAAGTTAATAAATATTGGGTTCCTCGTAAAATTAAGAAATGAGATTTACTTCAAGCCCAGCACATAAGGTGCATCCAGACTAATTTCCTCTCTTCTTCTCAAACTAGTTTTGAACAATACTATTTATATCAATCTCAAATTATATATTCCTAAACTTAATAAGTTCTTAAAATATGGTTGTTTTAGATTTGAGACGTTAAAAATGGTTGCGTTGGAGATTTTGAAGCCTCTCTTCATGTACATAGTTTAGGAACATGTGTGCTGTCAATGAATCCTAAACATAAATAAAGAAAAGAATTAACACCTTTGTCTTAGTCAGGCTTTCTATTTTTGCACAAACATCGTGACTAAGAAGCAAGTTAGGGAGGAAAGGGTTTATTCAATTACACTTCCATACTGCTGTTGATCACCACAGGAAGTCTGGACTGGAACTCAAGCAGGTCAGGAAGCAGGAGCTGATGCAGAGACCATGGAGGGATGTTTTTTACTGGCTTGCTTTCCCTGGCTTGCTCAGCTTCCTCTCTTATAGAGACCAAGACTACCAGCCCAGAGATGGTCCCACCCACAAGGGCCCTTTCCCCAATGATCACTAATTGAGAAAATGCCCCACAGCTGGATCTCATGGAGACACTTCCCCAACTGAAGCTCCTTTCTCTGTGATAACCCAGCTGTGTCAAGTTGACACATAAAACCAACCAGTACAACCTGGAAGACAAATATCAATATTTTTAATTATTATAAAACATAATTACATTATTTAATTAAATTAAGTAGATGTGCAGTAAACAGAAATTAAGCAAATACAAGATATCCTCAATTCATTGGTGCCTAGTGATGCTCCTTTGACAGGATTTCTTTTGTTTGCAGAGGAAGATACTTTCATTGACACACACAAAAAAATTCTATACACTTCTGTCTGAGCAGAATGCACTTGATCCTGAAATCCTTCTGTGATTAGAAATCTCACAAAATACTTAGTTTAATTTGGCTAATCCCATACTAAGGAAAATTCTTAAACTTTCACAGTGAATATTTTTGTCATTTCCCAAGTATTTTGGAGGAAAAAAAAATTTTATGGCAAACATGGAGAGGTGAGACTTTATAGTCCATATAAGGTGCAATGAAGGCTCTCCTATAAATATGTACTTGACACTCCATATCCTAGTCAGTCACTTCTTGTAACATGCCTTGGGGCATCCTGCATTTGATGTTCAAGTATAAAATTAGAAAAGTAAAACATTCAACTTGCAAAGATAAATAAGGATCTGAATTTTCTTGGTGAAATTTTTAATAAATAAAGCCTAAATGTCAAATGGATGGATCTGGAGGCCATCATCCTGAGTGAAGTAACCCATTCACAAAAGAACTCACATAACATGTACTCACTGATATGTGGATATTAGCCCAGAAACCTAGACTACCCAAGATACAATTTTCTAAACACATGAAACTCAAGAAGAAGGAAGATCAAAATGTGGATACGTCACCCCTTCCTAGAATTAAGAACAAAGCACACATTGAAAGAGTTACAGAGATCATGTGTGAAGCTGATTCCAAAGGATGGACCCAATGACTGCGGCTGCCAGGGATCCATCCCACAATCAGCCACCAAACATAGACACTATAGCATATGCCAGCAAGATAGTGCTGAAAGGGCCCGGATATAGCTGTCTCAGGGGAAACTATACCAATGCCTGGCAAACATGGAGGTGGAAGCTCACAGTCAGCTATTAGATGGAACACAGGGTTCCCAAGGAAGAAGGAGCTAGAGAAAGTACCCAAGGAGCTGAAGGGGTCTTCAACCCTCTAGGTGGAAGAATAACCATGAACTAACTAGTACCCCCTGAGCTCATGTCTCTAGGTGCATATATAGAAGAGGATGGCCTAGTTGGCCATCAGTGGGAAGAAAGGCCCCTTGGTCATGCGGACTTTATATGCCCCAATACAGGGGAACGCCAGGGCCAAGAAGTGGGAGCGGATGGGTAGGGGAGCAGGGCCGGGAGGGGGGAGGGTATAGGGAACTTTCTGGATAACACTTGAAATGTAAATGAAGAAAATATCTAATAAAAGTTGAAAAAAATGAAAAAAAAGAAAGCCTAAATGTATTCATAATCAACATGAGAAAATAAACAGCTTTACTAAGAAATCAGAGTAATAGAAATCTAAATAATCAATTTCCTCTATAAAATTATCAGAAATTAAAAATGTAAATGCACAGTGCTCATAGCAACACAGTGAAAAGATTCCACATTAAATTTCATTGATATAGAATGTAACACAGATATTTGTGAATGAAAATGTGTACTATATATCTACCTTAAAGTCTTATCAGATTTTATTGAGTATTCTCATTATTATATTGCATATGCCAGCAAGATAATGAAGAAAGGGCCCTGATATAGCTGTCTCGTGGGAGGCTATACCAGTGCCTGGCAAACACGGAAGTGGATGCTCATAGTCAGCTATTAGTTGGAACACAGGACTCCCAAGGAAGGAGCTAGAGAAACTACCCAAGGAGCTAAAGGGGTCTTCAACCCTCTAGGTGAAAGAATAACATGAACTAACTAGTTCCCCCTGTGCTCATGTCTCTAGCTGCATATATGGAAGAAGATGGCCTAGTTGGCCATCATTGGGAAGAGAGGCCCCTCGGTCATGTAGACTTTATATGCCCCAGTACAGGGGAATGCCAAGGCCATTATGTGGGAGGGGGTGGGTAGGGGAGCAGGGCAGGGATAGAGGAGGGTATGGGGAACTTTCTGGATAACACTTGAAATGTAAATGAAGAAAATATCTAATAAAGAAAAAATAATTTAAAAATTTCAGATATACAAATAATTCATGTAGAAATATGTTTGTTTTAGTGAAATATTATTAATTTTATGTTCAATACAGAGAAATAATAAAAATTATACTATTTTTATGATTCAAAATTTGAACCTGCTCTTCAATATTGTTTGATAAAATGATTTTAAAAATGTGGGAAACTGTTACTGGCAAAATTGGAAGCAAAGAAGACAAACGACTGTTCTACATTCTGTGAACACCATGTATGAAACTCACAGAGCACTTAGTAGTGGGTAATCTACTGTAGACATTATAAATGTTGATTATTTTAACACTATGGTTATATTTTATTGTAATTCTTCAACAGCAGCATACATTGCTATTATAATAATACAAATGCCTTTTAAACCTATGTAAATATAAGGAAGTAAGCAATTATGAAGCAGTGGAATGCTCTAACTTATTGGCATGTAATTGTATAACTATCATTAATCTTATCACTGATCCAAACAGCTAGACATTTTCTATGTTCAAAGGAGAGAATCTCTCTTGCTGTACATTGTCTTCTCATACTCTTTTCACTAGAATGCCCACTTTCTGTTCAAAAGCAGCAGTCGAAGCAATTTGTCTCTTCCATTGCTTAAATTTCATGAGAGCCCCTTGATGCTCTGCTATCTCAGCCACAGTCCACTTTTCTATAACTTTCAAAGACATTCTGGTAGGAAAACATTCATTCTTCAACTGATGTTTTCTATGTCCATATAATGCTATGCAGTTAGATGGCTGGTTTAGTGAAAATTCCGACTATAGTCTTATACTCTTATAGTCTTATAGTCTATGTGTCCTTTGATGTAATGGCTAAATTGATGATATAGGCAGACTTTACCACATTCATTTCTAGCTTCTGGCTATTATAAATAGGCTGCCATGAACATAGTGGAACATGTGTCCTTATTACATGTTGGAGAATCTTCTGGGTATATGCCCTGGACTGGTATTGCTGGGTCATAAGTTAATACTATGTCCAGTTTTCTGAGGAACTACCAAACTGATTTCCAGAGTGGTTATACCAGCTTGTAATCCTACCAGCAATGGAGGAGTGTTCCTCTTTCTACTCATCCCTTGCCAGAATCTGCTGTCACCTGAGATTTTGATCTTAGTCATTCTGACTGATGTGAGGTGGCATCTCAGGGATGTTTTGATTTGCATTTCCCTGGTGACTAAGGATTTTGAACATTTTTTTTTTTTTTTTGGTGCTTCTCAGCCATTTGATATTCCCCAGTTGAGAATTCTTTGTTTAGCTCTGTATCCCATTTTTAATAGGGTTACTAGATTCTCTAGAGTCTAACTATATCTTAGGCAAATGGATATAACTAGAAAATATTATCTTGAGTGAGGTAACTCAATCCTAAAAGAACAACCATGGTATGCACTCACAGTTAAGTGGATGTTAGCTCAAAAGCTCAGAACACCCAGGATACAATTCACAGACCACATGAAGCTCAAGAAGAAGGAAGATCAAAGTGTGGATGCTTCCAGTCCTTCTTAGAAGGAGAAACAAAATACTCATGGGAAGAAATACAGGGACAAAGTGTGGTTCAGAGACTGAAGGAAAGGCCATTCAGAGACTGCCCCACCTGGGGATCTATCCCACATAGAGTCACTAAACACAGACACTATGGTGGGTGCAGAGAAGTGGTTGCTAACAGGAATCTGATATAGCTGTATCCTGAGAGCCTCTGCCAGAGCCTGACAAATACAGAGGTGGATGCTTGCAGCCAACCATTGGACTGAGCATGGGATACCCAATGGAGGAATTAGAAAAAGGACTGAAGGAGCTGAAAGGGTTTGCAACCCATAGGAAGAAAATCAATATAAACCAACCAGAAACCCCCATCCTCAGAGTTCCCAAGAACTAAACCACCAACCAAAGAGTACACATGGAGAGTCCCATGGCTCCAACCACATATGGAGCAGAGGATGGCCTTTTCAGACATCAGTAAGAGGAGAGGCCCTTGGTCTTAGGAAGGCTCAATGCCCCACTGTAGGGGAATGCCAGTGCAGGGAGGAGGGAGTGGGTCGGTGTGTGGGTGGGGAACACCCCCATAGAAGAATGGGGAGGTGGAATGAGATAGGGGAGTTCTGGGGACGGGAACCAGATAACATTTGAAATGTGAATAAAGAAAATATCAAAAAACAAACAAACAAAAACAAAACAAAACAAAGACCCAAAAAGAGTAAATGGGGAAATAAACATGATATTACACAGACTCCTGATTTTCTTTTTTTTTTCATATATATTCATATGTTATAGTAACAGTTAAAGAAAAAAGATGCCATGAATTTGAAATAGTACAAGGCATATGTATGTCAGGACTTGGGACATTGAAATGGTAGAAGTTACAGGGTATGACATTTTAAATTAAAATATAATTGCATGGTTTGTCTCTTGCCCTTTCCTCCCACCAAATCTTTCCTAGTCATATAGACCTTTCATCTTTCTGCCCAGCAGCTGTCTTCCAAACCCACATATCTCTGTGCTCGTGATCCCTGAATTTCATAGCTCAGAGCCTTACTCTTAACAGAATCCTAACCCCAGACACTGTTTGTAAAAATAACCAGTGCTGGTGTGCACTCAAAGTTTCCTTCTGCTTAATAAGGACTCAAACCTGAGTGCTCCTTTTTTGGGTGATTAGTTTGAAAGACTTGCTTTTCCTATTCTAAGTCTATAGGATATAATTTTGAAGTTGCATATTTTTAATTTCTTGAGTGGGAGACAAACATTGAAATTAGCATTGTTTAAGACAAAGGGTTGATTTGCTGACATGGGAATTGCAGCAGGGATGGATTACTTAGGATGGTACCTAACTTACCCAGTAGATATGGCATCTCTAGTGA
>LR752310.1:16848-79348 GCA_902729485.2 Mus minutoides | reverse complement strand
CACACACACACACACACACACACACACACGCACACACACATTCCATATACAATAATAAAAGTAGTACTAAAAATAACAGATGACTGAAATTGATCATTGCTGCAAAACAGTGCAGTTTAGCAATTTTCGAAAGACAAAAGCAATGGTGTGTAAAATAAGAGTGTTGAGGGTTTTTTTTTTCAAGGTAATTTTAGATTGTTGCTATATTCTGACCAGATATTAGGATGATAGGTGACAGAGGGATTCCCTATTAAAATGCTTGGTGAGCACTCCAGAGGCTGCCTTTGAGTTAATCAGTAATTTTTCACAGACGACATCTAATCTATGAGTATAAATTACTTTGCACTCTTATTATTCCTTAATTGAAGTGCACCAATGTGAAATTACCATGGATGTCACAGGAATGCTTCTAGCCTCAATTAACTCGGGTAAAATTGAAGCCCTTTTCTCCCTGAACTGGGACTATTGTCTGACATCTTGTATTTATTTAAATTGTTGCTAGAAAATTAGAGAGGCTCTGTGTGACTAGGTGTTTCATAAGGATGTTCTGGAGCTGAACGAGCATCTACAAAATCTATTTCCATGTTAATCTAGACCAATTTTATGCAGCTGTTTTGTGTAACAGATGTGTAGCCAGCAGTGGCTTAATCTCCCTGGATTCCATTTGGGAAGTGGAGATTAATGGCACTCATTTTTTTTTCCAAAGTGCCATTTAGAGCCTTTGTGATTTTTAATTCAAAAAGCAACCACCCCTGCGATTTCTGAGAGAAATTTCTCTGCAGATCTGCTGCTGTTCATATGCTACATACTACTTGGACATGTTTAGGCCAGAGAAAGTAAGACATGAGTGAACTCAATATTATGCCAACCACTCAACCAGTTCAAACAATTGTTGAAAGGACATACAGACATTAGCAGCTACATATTAATAGATCACTGACTTAAGACATATTATTCTTGATCACTTCTTTTTCTGTAATTAAAAGGCATGAAGGAAATGGTTTGTCACAAAGTCAGAAAACATTTATTGAGCTATTACTATTCTCAGAAAGTATAATTAGCACATATTGTATAAAGACTGTATATTGTATTAGTGTGTGAGATACCAGAACCAAAAGCAGCCACAAAGAAGCAGCAGATGCCTACACTAAGGGTCAGCCCAGAAACAACAGAGGGGACAAGCTAGCTTACTTGAGGAAAATGATTGACAAGTACATGGCCTTATATCTTCACCTCCATATTTTCCAGCATGGATAAACATATAAAAGAAAATAATTCTCAGGAATCAATAACATAGGAAAGAGCATAAGCAAAACATTTACGTATCTGAAGACTGATGAACTCTTACCATTTTTGGAATTACTGGGAACCATTCATAAATTTGGGGAAAACTAGACAGGGCTTCAAATGGCTTTATGCTTGGAGGTGTTACTTAGAGGCCAGCTTCAGAGACTGAAGTGTTCATTTTCAGTTAAAAATCCCATCACTTATTTAATAAATAACTGTATGTGTTATGCCTTGGTGATGTATATATCACCAGTAAACTCAAAAAGTTATTGATATCAATGTTCAGTGAGCTTGCTCCCTCTGAGCACAGGTTTTCTCTGCCCATCTGCTAGGAGGTATCTCTGAATATCCTAGAGAGAAAAACCACCCATGCTTTTTTCAGATAAGACTCAGACTTTCAGATCCAACAGAGGACCTGGTGACAGGCCTTGCTTGTTCCCACTCTATCTCTTCCTCTGACTTTTCATCTAAATGATACTATCAGTACTGCTGAGAACTTCACCATCTTTTAACTTGACTCTGAGTTATCTATAGTCCTTCAGTGCCTGTCAGCTAGGCCTCCCTGCAGTCATCAGTCACTAATCTAGCAGACTGGGCACAGAGATGAGCTAGATAGACCAAGAACACATCTCATCACAGCTGTTTCTGGAAATAACCCACAGCCTTCTCAGCTGGAAACCACTCTGCCTGTGAACTAGTGGAGACCCTCAGGTTTATCAGAGCGAGCTAACGTTTCACTTTACCTCAGCATCTAACATCATCTGAACACTGAATAACCATGTCTGTAAACTGGCTTGAAATTTTGCACAAGTGTGATGTACAGCAAAAGTACGTTAATAAATGTAAATCCCATGATAAATGTTTTTAACCTGTGTCTTCTCTTGAGAAGTCAGCAGCACTGGCATGCCTAACACTTTCATTTGGCTTATGTAAGCAACTGAATAAGTTACCACACCATTAGCTCAACTTCAGTGCAGCAAGTGCTACACTTGGGATCTATCTTCGAATCTGTAATTGGAGGTCAACTAGATCATCAGCCAAAGATGGAGCTGTGGCAGGTAGACAACAAAGACAAGCTTCTCCTTGGATAATGAGACATGAACCCTGGTTAATTCATGTGATTTTTGGCCTCCACAGATTTGTATACACAGATATTTAATGCTAGAGGCTTCTATACTATATACCTATATTTATTTTCTCTCTCTATCAGTCACCCATAAGCAATAGACTCAGGGAATAAGTGAAAAACTGTTTATAGAAATTCTAAAATCATCCATTATAGCCAATTCACCAAACATCTCTCAAGCACTTACTATCATTTCAAAGTATACTAAATGTGTACCATGTTGCAAGAAACACTGAAAACCTATCTGACCAATCAGTGTGGGTTGCCAGAATCATATGGTATGATATAATAAATATAATATATAATCTTATGATAATTCTATTTTTAATTTAATTATCCTTCTAATTATCCTTTTAATTTCTGTTTTTTTTTTTTTTTACCTACTTTGTTGGTTTTCTGTATACAAACTTGTGATGCTCCTACATATGTTGAGACTGTTTACTTAAGAAGTAAAAGGTATCCTAAGGAGAATTTAGGAATTAATTCCACAACCATTTCTACTTTAGTGGTAGAACTAAATAAAATGAAGTACATTCCTAATCATATTGTATAGCTATGGAGAACACCTGTTATCAATTCTATGCCCTCCCCTCACCTAATATCCTATCACCAGTCCATCTGTGGTCAGCTTGAAACAGAACTACATTTTTCACATTGTCTTTTCATTTCTCCAATGCCCCTATTTGAAGTGGAAACTTTAGAGTTCTTTGGAAAGTTGGTTGGATGGTGATTTGCTGGGACAAACACATGAAAGGGTGTTTTCTTGAAATGGAGGCAGATGAAAGTCTAAGGCAACTCATGAAGGAAAGTTTCACTAAAGCATGTCCAGGTGAGAGGATGTTCTGCTAATGCAAGCACATAAAAGGTCATGTGATGAAGAATTCTTTGCTAATGACACACTTGTATTGGTCCACCTTACATTGCGTAGTTGAGCCACCTTTGTCAGGACTCCATAGAGAGAAACACCCCAAAAAACTTCTGGTGGTGTGCCTCTGCTTTTTGCCTCTTAGACTGGGGCTGATTCAGAGTGATGTCGGCTGAGACAGATGCATGTGCTCAGGCAAGACCTGGGGAGGACATGTGATGTTTGGAGGTATAAATAGGACAGTTATGGAGGTTGAGCTAGGCTTGCTTATAGAGCTAGCTGTGCAATGCTTCTTGGTCTCTCGTCTTAGCTGATCTTGACTTCATTGAGAGAAGCTGAGAACTTCTCCTGGAATTCTTGTTGGCCCCAGTCCTTCCTGCTGACTTGAGCAGAAATTGAGAACTGGCTCCCTTTGCTACATCATACCACTGCTGTGTGTAATGGATCGATGAACTGCCATGGCTAACCTGTGAACTGCACTGCCAATTCCCAGACAACACAGATGGGAGTTCTTCCCTAACTCTTTTAAACAGGTCCACTTCTCCTGTATCCTTTCTTTTCCACTATTTTTCGTGGGTCCTTTGCTACAAGGGAGGGTAAAACATTTAAAAACCCATCATTAAGAACAAGAGTTTGAAAAAAAATGAAATTATATGTTATTTTTTTCCCATGCCTTTAAACATAGGGCCTTGGATAGCACTTGGCTCTTGTTAACAATACAATTTTCTTTGAAATGAACAGTAGGATAGATGTGTTCTGAATGTAATTAAGGGACAGTGCTCCTTACCCCATATGCCCTCACAACTCAGAGCAAAGTTCCTATTCTATTCTTTGTAGGTTGCATGTTCAGGGATTGGGTTTCTTTTTTGAAATAAGACTAGACAGAGCTACCCAGGAGCTTTAATGGACAGTTGGCTTCTCTAACATGAGAATACATAGCAACCGCAGCTACATCATGGTCTCTTTAAAATTAATGAAGAATTGAACGAGTACTTTAACCACTTATCTACTTTATGGAAAGTGAGGCCTATTCTACCTAAAGGAAAGCTGAAGAAGCCACAGGTCATTAGCTTGGAACTGCTTTTGAAGAAAGACACATTTTCAGTAGACTAATGTTTAAAACCAGGGGACATGCCTTTCCCTTCCCTTCTCTGCTTAGTTTTCCCTTCCCTGATTGTCCCATTGTGTTGTAAGGAGGAGGATGCTGTGCTCCATTGTCGCAGCTGGGTCACACATTTGCTCCAGTGTGTGACCTCTAGAAAAGAGAAGATTATCCTGAATGCAAGCTGGGCATTTGTTAAGAGAGAAAAACTGTAAGTGCTCAGAAGAGAGACACTTAGATGCATAGGGAAAAAAAGACATTCTCTAGGTTGCTACAGTAATACAGGGTTTTGTTAAAAAAAATATTGTGCATAAAGCCATTTCATTAGTAAAGTCGTATCTGTGTTTTTTTTTTTTTTTTTTTTTTTTTTTTTTTTTTTTTTTTTTTTTTTTTTTTTTTTTTTTTTTTTTTTTTTTTGGTCAAGACAAAGCCCTAAGTTTCTCTTTGTCACTAACTTCCTAGGTGACACGTCATGCTTATCTGCTCATCATGGCTGTTACTTAGACTGAATGTTTTTTTGTTTTGTTTTGTTTTGTTTTTGAGACAGGTTTTCTCTGTATAGACCTGGCTGTCCTGGCACTCACTCTGTAGACACACTAAACGTTTAGCCAGTGCCTAGCATAGCATCAGTTTCTCAATAGATTCTAGTTTCAATTTCCTCTGGCTGTTCACCATTGTAATTATGGATTTATTTGTGTGTGTGTGTGTGTGTGTGTGTGTGTGTGTGTGTTGTGTAACAGTGTATATTGTGAATTTGTATATGTGGTGGGATATATGTGTTTATATGTGTGTGGTATGATGATTTTATATGGATGTGTGTGATGAGTGTATGTGTATGTATGCGTGTAATGTATGTATGTGTGTGATGTATGTGTATGTATGTGATTATGTATATGTGTGTGTGGGAGTTACATGTCATTTGTTTTACTGACCTTCCTCTTGTCTGAAGCAATGTGTCTTTTTTAACCCTGTACACACCAGTTATCTGGCCCACAAGCTTACAGGACTTCTCCTGTCTCTGCCTCTCTTTGCTTCTGACACTAGGATTACAGTTCTGTGCTTTATATGGGTTACATGGAACACAGCACTGGCTTTACATATTCTGACAATCAGAATTGTGATCTTCACAGTTAATGGCAGGTGCTTCACCCACTAAGTCTCTTCCCCAGCCCACCAACATTTTAATTGCTGTGTAATAGATTAATATCACATGCACACACACACACACACACACACACACAACAGGTAAGCTGGCTTTATTCAGGAATGAACAGTAAAATACATTCATAGGTTGCTTAAGTTGAAGAAATGTTCTGAGAAAACCTTCACTGGTGATTCAGTCAGCCCGTGAACAATATAACACTCTCCACAAATTAAATTCTTTACAGTGTTACCAGGGAAAATACTCTGATGGGCCAAGTGCAGATAGAGCTGGTCACTTAGAGAAATTTTCCTAGGAAAATGTGTCAGAAAATAAACTTGTTTAACTCTTTATTAAATTTAAGAGGTTTCATTGTTTTCTTGGTAAACAAATTAAGATTACAGAAGAAAATAGACTCCAGCGTAATACCTAGAAATAGACAGTGAGTTCTGGAAAACATAAGAGAACAAGAATAATAAGTTGCCAAGCCTACACTGCCCAAATCAAAGAGGCAGAGGATAAAAGACAGGAGATGAGATGATATTAGTGTAGCTTCCTCAATGCTGTGACTCAGAGCACCTGGAGAATTATCTTGTTTGGTTGGTTTTTACTTCTGATCATTAATGTTATAAGAACAATGGTCCAGGTCAGAAGAACTCTGGAGAGCTCTGGCCTAGGATTTCCAGGTTATCACATACTGAGATTCTTTGTAATAGAGAAAGGTCTTTATTTTGACAATGATTGTGTTAACACTGACAGCATTACAGTACCAACTCATGCTAGCAAAGAACCCCAGGTTTGCTCTGATTATCAGTTTTTTTCCCCTACTTTACTCTGCTTTGGAATACAACATTGGACATAGAAAATTCAACCAGAATCTAATTTGAATAGAAAACTATCTAATAGAAAAGTGCAGTATTTATAATGGCTATTCACAAAGACACTCAGAAGTGAAACTCCTTCACAACATGCGCATTAAAATAATAGATGTGTATAGACTCTCCAAAACAGCATTGATAGCATTTTTTTCCTTCATAAGAAAAGGTAGATGGCATTCTTTTAGTACCTACAGGTATGGGCATAAGTGAATCTGTTCATATAAATCTAATGCTGAGCCCTCAGCCAAGGCTTAGTGCAGACTCCTTGGTTAAATATCTCTAACCCATCATGAACAGTACAATATTTTTGGAAGTCATCTCTAGTAGGCGTACTTCCTCCCACAATGTCCAGCACAGTCTGTGTTACAGAATCTGTTTTAAGCTTATAAATCACAATAGACCCACCAGTCATCAGTAGCCAGCAGTGATTCAGCCAGCTCTATCATGATTTGTTGGTTGGTTTGTTTATTTGTTTGTTTTTCCTGGTCACAATTTTTAGCAGGCTCCATGACATTTCTTTTGGCATGGAAAACCTTGAAGCACTCCATTTTCTATAGAATGGATACCCTTGCCTTTGTTAAATTAACCTCATTCAAACAAATTGCAAATTAACCTACTGTAATTTGGCTCTGATCAACAAATATTCTACTCCCATTACTTACTCATACATTTATATAAAGGTTTCAAAGGGTTCCACATAGTGTAGGCAGAAAAGAATGAGATTATTTTGCCTGAGAGTAAGAAAGAATACGCCTTAAGTATCCTGCCAGGAGAGCTTGCCAGATGTTTTGTCTCTTCTCTGGGAACAATGAAAATGGGAAACTGCCTTAAACTCTACAGATGTTTCAGTTCTGGAAAAAAATCTTTCAAGCAGTAAGAATAATAAAGCATGAATTTATAAAGGATTGTTTTTTCACGGTAGAAAGAACCTTAAAGGTAAAATGGAAGATTTTATTGGTCCATACTTTCAAATATTTTATTTCTTGAAAACTAGAAGGGTAATTTGTAGATAAAATCAACATATTTCACTTCAAGTCAATAAAGGCATATAAGATTGGCTTTGCATGTTTCTTATTTGTTGTGATTTTTACACAGGAAAATGTCTTTGCTTGTCTAGAAAAGTTAATGTTGATTGAAAGACAGGCTGAGTGGGAAGGTGTAGCATCTTGGCACTGTAACAAAAAACACCATAGAAATAGCACATTACAAAAGCAAAAGGAAGAGGTTGCATATATACAACTTAGTGACATTTTCTTTTAAAAATTATGTATACATTTCTTTCTTGACAATTTCATATGATACATTATTTTTTATCAAATCTACCCTTGCTCTTTCCCTAAAAACTCTTCCAATATCCTCCACCATTTTTCCTTCCAGCTTCATATACCTCTTTTAGAATTCTTTGAGCCCACTTAGTTAGGAGTATATGTACATAGTTATAGTGCCCTGGAGTCTTCAGGAATCAGATTCCCAAAGAAAATAAAATCTCCCTTCCCTAGCTATCATTAATTGCTGGTAGTTCTTTGGCTAGGGATAGGCCCATCTAAGCCCCTTCCCCATCCCTGGTGGAATTTAGCCTGGCTTGTTCTTCTACAGATCTGAGCATAGAAACACAGCCACTCTGAGTTCCTGTGTGCATTTATCCTGTCATATCCTCACAACCTTATTTCACATTTGTCCTCTATAAATATTCTGACTAGTGACATCCACATCCTTAGTTCACCCCCTTGTTAAGACCTCACCTATAGGATAAGAAAATTCCCATTTATAACCTTTCAAATAATTTATATTCTCTCTGAACCTAAGCCTTCAGTTCCTTTAAAGTTACATTGTCACACTGATTACTAAAAGTCCTGACAGATCTAATACACTTTGTAGGAGTTCATCACAATATTCATTATTAAGACATGTAGCTTTAAAGACTTGTATGGATCACAGTCACCCTGGAAATTGGTAAGAAATTCCTCTATTCCTAGAGATGCTCGAGACTGCTTTAGACCTTCTCACACCACTGATAGTCAATAAACTCTCAAGAAAATACACTCTCTGAGTGTATAGTGAGACTTCAGAATATAAAAAAATCCACTTAAGAGAAACAATAAGGAAACGTAGTTTTCCAGAGCATGGGGACAGCTCTCAATTAGATTTTGTATCTTGCTTCTTTACCAGACTCCATGAAAAGAAAATATGACAAGAAATGTTGATTTAGTCGATTTTTTCTATTAGAAGACTCAGTATAGAATCTTGCAAAAGGCTCAGTAAATAAGACTTGGATTCAAATCCCCAGTACCTATGTAAAAAGCCCAGCCTTAAACATTACAGTGCTTATTGGGAGAGACAGAAGGATCCCAAGAGCTCTTTGTCTAGCCAGACTAGCTGAATTAATGAACCTCCAGTCCAGTGAAAAATCCCATCTCAAGGCAATAAGGCAGAAATCTATAGAGAAAGACTAAATATCCTCCTTTGGCCTCCATATGTACATACTTAGCTGTGAGAACCTTCACATTCATGTGTATGCAATACACATGAGCACATACACATATACAAATACACATACATACATACACACAAACACACATCACACACAGAGACACAGAAAACACACAGATAAACACACAGAGGCACAGAAAAAAGAAGATTCTATCAACCTCATTAAATTAATTGACTTTCAGCTGTTACCCAGCTCTCCATACATTTCAGAAAAATGTTGGCACACTATCTTTCTGTGAGGCATAAAGTGACTGAGAAGCTGTTTGTTACAATGCAAGTTAAAATCAATCCTTTCTCTTCATTGTTGTTGATCTTCAATCCTCATAACAAACAAAAAGTCAACATAAAATGTTTGCTTTATGAACTTTGCTAAGTGGCATAATAACAGAATGGGGTATTTTTGTTCTGGATAAAAAAAAAAGAAAGAAAGAAAGAAAGAAACCACCAACTGTACATTGAAATGCTGAGAGATACATTGTCATCTCAGCCCACAGCCTCTGTCTCTTGTAGCAGCTTTGCCAAATGTCACCCTTCCTCTCTAGGGTTTGATTCTGTGAATGAATCTGGGGGAGTGTGCCTTGCTGCATGGCTTGCGACATCGGTCTCTGGGCCTTTGAGACTCAGATTCCTCCTCATGTCACCTCATGTATATTAATAGAGAGATTAGTTTCTTGTCTTTCTTGAATAGCTAATCACTGTCAAGAAACATCCACTGGTGGCATGCAGGTTAAATCTGCTGAAAAGACAGGGACTTCAAACTCGAAAATATAATGTTTAGTGAAAACTACACCCAGGACAGGACCTCAGACTTGTCACCCAGACATGAAAGATTTATTTTCAATTATAAATCTGAGCTTCATGTGAGGCATCCTGGGAGGATACTCAGATATTCTAAACTGATTATCTACTTGTTTCAATAGTTCCGTTGTTACTGAACGACATTCTGTGGCCCTTTGAGCTGAAGATCCACATTAACTACCATCAGAATTACATGGCCTCTAGAACTTTTGAAAATTCATCTCAGCATAAAATTAAAACACATTGATAACTTTCTCTCAGGTGATTCTTCCTGTTGAGTGCAAAAGAGATGATGGGCTTCCGGAATTACTGCTAGCACTTCATGAGGGCTAACATCACCGTGTTGCTTAAGCTTATATACAATCCAAAAGCAAAAATGTATGCCCGCTTGTATTAAAAGGTTGATTTATTGTTAATAATGAATTCAGAGATACCACAGATCTTTTTTGGCATTGGTAAGCAAGGTTCTCCAAAGCTAATGGCTGGTGTTGCTGGCACTGGATATATAATTAGTAGTTGCCGCAGGACAGTTTAGGTTCCTGTTCCGGTGCCTTTATGTCTACACTCAGCGGCTGCACTGGAATGCAGACATATGGCCTGTTACAGGGCTTGAACAGTAGTCATCTTTTAGAAAGCACTAACTGAAACTATTTGATGATCTTTTTTTTTTTTTTTCAAAAATAACTTTATAATTCAAAATTTGGAAAACAAGAAAGTGAAATTAGTACTGTCTTATCAGAATCCTGATTGTGGAGGATTTTGATGATTTTGTTTGCATTATAGCATTGCTTTCGTAATCGAGCATTCATTTTCCTGTTTAGACATTGGTTTGTGATGTTTGTTGTGGAATGTGTGCACCATTCTTGGCTCTCACCTTTGAGTCTAATATACCCATTAAAATGGACAATTGTTCTAACAAGAAGGAAGTAAAGAGAAGAAGAGTTTATTTCGGCTCACAACTTGTAGGATTATAAAGCAAGAAAGTGATGACAACAGGACCCTGAGGCAGCTGGTCATATCAGATCTGTAGTCAAGAAGTAGATAACAGGCAGAAAGTATATATAGCCAGTCTATAAACCTCAGGCCTGTTCCTAATGGACCACTTACTCCAGTGATGCTTCATTTCCTATTGATTCTATAAAAATCCCAAATAGAGACTGGAAAAAAGCTGGAAACTAAGTACAATCCAAAAGCAAAAAGCATGAGCCAAGGAGAAATATATCATAATTACACCACACCTGTATTAGATGAAAATAAACATATAAACTTCCGTCACTTTATCTGCTGTATATTTATTTATATCTGTAGTGATTGTGTCTGAGTAATAATAGGGAGGGTGGCAGATTTCCTTTTAAATGTAAATACAGAAGTGTATTATGGCTAATTCTCTTCTATAATGTATATGATTAAATTTTCTAATACTCAAAAGTACTTAGCAGTCAACTCACTCTGTTAGTGAGGTGAAAATGAAAGTAATAAAAAAGGTAAATTATAAATCAACCTTAAAGCAAGAATTAACACGTGTTGAGAAGAAGGTGAAATGTCTGAAGTTCTCCTGAATGCAGCATGAAGAATATACGTCCAAGGCTTAGTATGACTTACCACATGATCAAGTCAATGATCCCAGCTATTTTTCAGAGAGTTTGTGAACACTCTGATAAAGCAAAGGGTTCACCCAAGGTTCCCACTGCCAAGGCTCGCAGACTCTCACTGCCATGTTCTAACACCTACAGGAAAGTCAACTTAAACATCAGATTTTATAAACCCAAATGAAAGAAGAGTGTGTGGATCTATAGTGATGTGAATGAATGAACAGCGTGTAAATGCAGATAGGAAACCAAACCAATAAGCATCCATGTAGCCAATTCTGACCACAAACAAAATCAAATGTATTAACAGTACTTGTTTCAGGTAAGAATCATCAGCTGCTACTAATATGAATGTGTACAGGTGCCGATAAGAGGAACTTTAGAAACTCCTATTTCATTCATATTTCCCATGTTCGAAAAAATTACAGTGGTGAAGTAGAGGAACAGAAAGTTACCATAGTAACCAAGTAGTCAATGGGTTCATCAAGAACTATTAAGATAACACCATATTATTTATCTGGTCTTTTGACAAAAATCATAATCTGAATATAATTGCAAAGAAATTTCTGATAAACTCTAAACTAAGAAACAGCTATTCTCAGAAACATCTTCTTCAGAAACACAAGTTCAATAAAACCAATGCAGACCAACAAACAGTTCAAGTTTAACCATTTTAACATGTAATTTCACACAGGATGTAAAAGAACTAGAAGGGGAAGGGAAATCTGTTGAAGTCTCATGGCAATTATCAAAAAAACAATTTAAAATGAGTGGGGAAGCATAACTGTGTGATGAAGAAGACAATGGCCACGGATGCAAGAAAATCCTGGACACATGAAATCATTTTCAAAATGTCAAGGAGCAAGAAAATCATTTAAAAACCCTGGGCCATCTGGGATCAATTTTCCCCTTATCTTTATGAAAAGTATTTAATATAAAACATGTCTATTTGATTATTTTAGGGTTTCAAACATATTGATATTAACCCCCAATCTCCAACTCTTTCAGGTCCAATGATCTTTCAGTTTCTCTATCCACAAAACTTTGTGTCTTTCAAATCCTCGATCATGAGTAGTTTATCTTGTCAAATATTCTTGGATATGTTCTTCAACAAGAGTACTCACCTTACCATTGTCTATACTTTTAAGAGGAAACTGCCTAGATCTCACTGAGCAGCAAGCAATTGCCCATAACTCAAGAGGTGGCGTTGGAGTCTGCATGGTCAATTCCCCTCTCCAGGCTGAACTTTCTTCTTATTTAGACTTGCACAGTTTTGTGACTGTTCTTACAACCTCTGTGAGTGCATATATGCATCTTCCCTGCTGTATCCAGAAGATATTTTCTTCTAGTCATCTATCACTTCTGACCCTCATACCCTTTTCTTTCTCCTCTTCTGCAATTTTCTCTAATCCTTGAGAGGGTGTATATGGTATATATAGTTCCTTTGAGGGCTGAGTCTCTTACCCCATCAAAACCTTGATGAATTGTCATTTGTTTTTATTTATCACTACCTACTGCAAATAGAAGTTTCCCATATAAGGGCTGAGAGATATATTGATCTATTGATATAGCAGTAAGTCAAGAGGAGTTACAATCATATCAGCTCCATTTGCTACATAATAGTAGTACAAGCTGGAAGGTTCAATATACTAAAAAATATTAAATTTAAAAAGTAACAAAATGTATCAGAATGAAGACAGAACCTTCAGCTATTTCAGTTTGATGAAGATTGAGCTCAACTACTCTGTGTCTTCCATCTGCCTGGAGTCTGTAGTTACTGGACTGTTTGTATTCTTTCTCTTGTGTATGTCTGATGAATCTGTTTCTGTTGCCTGTGTCCTATGCCTGTGTCTGTTACTTGTGCCTAAATATTTCTCTGAATCTGTGCCTGCCACTAAAAATGGGATGGGGATTTTTCTGTATTTACTGAACTTCATAGAAACCTTGGTGTGGGGAAGGAATAAAGGACATTTTTTTTTTTTACAGAGACTATTATCAGAGCTTTACAAGGGAAAACAGTATTTTACTGACCTCAATTGACTCATAACAGTGCTCCAAATCAGTAACAGATGCTATCAATTTAAATCCACATGTTGACTCCAACATTTATGGATTGTTTTAAGGTTATTTTCACCCTGTTGCCTGATTTCAGCAAATTATTATCACTCTGCACATGTATGTTATTGTGGTTTTGGGACATGGAATATTATGTAATTTAAAATTAAAGCTATGCATTTATCTTCAATTGTAAAAGATGTTTATATTGCAAATCCAAGGCTTTGTAATGTTAGTGCTATTCAGCCCTATTTTCACACAAGATGGTTTTCCAAGAACAAAAACTCAGAAATCACAGTCCTGTGACTCTGCTGTTTGTTATATTCTTAGAAAAAAATTAAATCACTTCCAAGAGAACGCCACAGCAAGGAAGATAGGTATACATGATGGGTAGTTAAATGATGTTCTGGGTGTATACTTCTCTACAAAGGTCTGTCATTTTTATTATAACTTTCAAAGACATCAAAATCCTTCATGATATCCCCTTCAAGGTATATTTGTTCACTTAGCATTAAGTTGACTGGGATTTAATTTTTTCAATTTATCTTATCTTATACCCATGAAATTCTGTACCTTCTGGACACTAAATTTCCTATCTTCTCATCACTTAGACATTTGTCAATACCTTCCTACTGTCTATGGTTCCCACTATTAAAGATAATATTTTTAAGCCCATCAGTGTTGCAGGACAAGGTTACCCTCCTGTCTAAGAAATCATAATGTTTTGCCATATTTATTTGTGTTGTTCACATTTTCTGCATCAATTGGTAATTCTGAGACCATGGAGGGCACTCTTAGCTCTTGATTATTGTGTACAGGATTTTGGTAGTAATGGTTTTCTCTGATTTGTGATTCTATTTTATATTATATGACTAGAAGAGATATTATTAAATCATGTAGTATTTTTTTATAAAATTTTTAGGCATTCCTACACTTTTCTGGATCAACTATTTTTTATTCTCACCACTATAATGGCTTCAAATTATTGGCATTCTTGACAAAAGAATATATTTTCTGTTCTTTTTAGCATAGTCAGCATATATATGAAGTAGATCTCACTGTGGACCTTCTTTTCTTTAATGATTAGTGATGATAACATCTTAGATGCTTATTTGCAATTTCTGTATCTTCTTTGGATGCATGTCCAGTGGTTAGTTTTGTCAACTTGGCATAATCTAGAATCACATGGGAAGAGTATCTCAATTGAGAATTGTATACATTGTGTTGGCTTAGGGCAAATCTGGGAAGAATTGTCTTAGTAAAGTCAAGTGTTGAAACAAGAGGGAGTGAGAGGAAGAGGGAGAAGAAGAGGGAGAGGTAGAGGGAAAGGGAGAGGGAGAGAGAATTAAAGCTTGCATGTTTTTTACAGTGGCTCTTTTAGCATGCCCTGGTTTCACACTGATGACCATCTTGCCCTGTTTCTCCGAGTATAGGCTGATCAGCAGAAACCTCCTACACACTTAAACTACATTCAACTTGAGATTACACTTTTATATCTAAAAACTGTTTAAATACTGCATTAAAAGGTGTAACCAACTTTCATTCCAAAGACATTCAAAAGGGTTTGACTTCACCTATTTCTTTCTACAATGACTAGGAAGAATTTCTTGTTGGGCCTGAGGACGACTCATTGAATAAACAGAGCAAGCTTGGGGGGGAGGGGGTGATGCCGTGAATTTCTGTTAAATGCCAAGTGCTGTGGTGTGCATCTGCAATGCCAGGATTCCTACAGTGGCAAACAAGGGCTGGACAGTGGAGACAGGAAAATTAGCTCCAATCACATGGGCTACACTTTTGAGCATGCATGGCACCAGATACACAGGACATCCTCTGTCCACATGCAAGAAGAACCAACCCCCCAAATGTTGCCCTGACTTCCAACATCCATACTATGTCACCTATGTGCTGCCATTAACACATATATACAATATAATTCTTAAAGGCCTTTTATCCATATTTTAATTTTGATGACAGAATTATTTACTCCTTGGTAGGTATTGATCTCATACTTTTTTTCTCACGAATAAAATTGAATTCCTAGCTGCTTTTATAGAACATATAAAGTCAAATTAAGTTTTCAATTGACATATTGATTCATCAGATTGAGTCTTTTTGGCCTGTATTAACTTAAAAACATGGATTTTAAAATTCTTTTCCATGAACTTGCTGAGAGTCTCTGAGTATTACATATATATATATATATATATATATATATATATATATATATATATATCTCAAAACCATAAATATGTCCCATAGTTGACAGGTTCAGTGATAACTTTTATCTATATGAACAGGTTATAAAAATACACTATTTTAAGACATATTTCTATTTTCTACCTTACAATGTATAAAAAAACACATTATAAAATCTCCCATATTAAAAGGGGGACTATGCCTTAGTAGTTCTAAAATAGTTCATTGACTAGTCTTTTTAAACATTCTATAAATTACAATTAACAAAACAAAACAACATAAACAAAAACAAATCCACTTAGATCTTATTGCTATGGGATTTCCTACCAATTGTCCTGGAATTTTCATTAAACTGGCCTTGAAACTAAGAGTGCTTCGATTAGAGCTGGGTCCACCACACTTAATTTTGGCATCCTGTCAGTTAAGGTCCTTTTGACCTTCCCCTACCTTGATTGTATTTATTTTCAAAATACACTGACTGTTCTACATATCAGTTCTGCTGTCTTGCGGAACATTGAGCATTGTAGAAGTTATCAGAGTCTGAATTCTGACAAAATCCTTGCTTTTATATACTGGCCAAAGATTTCTAAAACATGTTTTGGTACTGCCCCATCACAGACATTCCTTAACTGTGGATCATCATGCTAAACATGTACAGGTAGACACATTGCTAGAAATTGCATTAGAATTTCATGAAACTGCTAAAACTCTTCTCACATAAAGTTTGAACCATTACACCTTGTCTGCATTGATTGTATACACATAGGAATTCTGACCAGGTTAGATCACAAGCAACTTGATCACTAATGTATCATTGTATACAAAATATACACTCTTATAAGTTTCTCTCTGAGCTTTCCTGTTATTATCAAGGGATGTGGCCTCTGAAAATGGGGTTCCAAGGTCTTTCATCCATTACCATTCCCTTTGCTCACCTGTTTTCTATATAAATTGGAAAGCATTTAGGAAAGATAAACATTCTCTTTCAGGTTTCAGTAATTACTATACATATTGAGATCAATGAGTTCATCCAAATAAAAATATATTTCACTAAAGCACTTGGTGGTCATGATGGACAGGACAAGCCTCTTACAAACTTAAAGTTGTTGTACGATTAATTCATACTAACTACAATAATCATCCTAAGTTATCCTTCTTCATCTGTCTTCCAGGATTCTTGAGCACAGGGGATCAGGCTGCCAAAGGAAACTACGGGCTCCTTGACCTCATCCAGGCCCTAAGATGGACCAGCGAGAACATTGGGTTCTTTGGTGGTGACCCCTTGCGAATCACTGTGTTTGGATCAGGCGCTGGGGGTTCATGTGTCAATCTGCTGACTTTATCCCATTATTCTGAAGGTAACCGTTGGAGCAATTCAACCAAAGGTATTATGCAGGTTGCAAATTTTGACAATTTTGGTGTCTGCATGCCACCACCATCAGTACTATGTGATGCTCTGTATATACTTCTCTGTTCCAACTGAGTGTTAGGTTGGGGCTTGATAACTGTTTAGAGATGTTTCTTTAGCTTTCTGTGCATGTTTAAGTTTCTGTCAGACTCTTCTCTCTGTCTTCCGTGGAGCTGGGTAAGATGCATTTTCAAGTCCACTTCAGAATGATGAGCGTTGTAGTAATTTTCTGTTTTCAAAGGCTTGA
Organism: Mus minutoides; assembly: GCA_902729485.2. Taxonomy (NCBI): domain Eukaryota; kingdom Metazoa; phylum Chordata; class Mammalia; order Rodentia; family Muridae; genus Mus; species Mus minutoides. The sequence goes on along the minus strand of LR752310.1, from coordinate 62,166 downwards.
TTTGAGGGAAAAATCAGACAAAGACTTTCAACACTCTGCCCTTTCTGCTTATTCAGTAGGCAAAATCAAATATTTTTAAACACAGGGACATAGACACTTGAAGCTTTTCATTAGTTTGCATGCGTGATCCAAAATTGTCAAAGCATTGAGGTCACCAGCAGAACATTTGATTACAAAGAAAAAGACGTTTGATTTTGTGGTTTTCTCTTTTCAGCTCAAGTTTGTTGTTTTGGTTTGGTTTGGTTTGGTTTGGTTTCTCCTAAAGCTTGGCAAGGCAGTATGGAACACTAGCCTGCTTTAATACACAAAGTATTTTTATTACTTCCATTTTCTGGCTTTAAGTACTTTGACTAAAGTGCTTGTCATTTTTGTGACCAGAAATTCATTCACTCATTACAATTACATTATGAACAGGATTGCAATTCCATTATTAACTGGAGAGCTATCTGAAGAATTTCACAGAGCAAATACTTTCTATTATGTATACATAATAAAGAAGAAAGCAGAATATTCATCAACAGAGAATCTGTGATTTTTCTGTCTCCCATTTGTCATTGTATGTGTGAGGAACACAAGTTATTCACCGTCAAGTGGAATTCATAGAGAATCTCAGCTTCCAGAAACAAAATATTTATTTTTGTGGTTCATAACTATATGTATGTGAGTGAAGGGGTGTCGTGTGTATGTAAATGACACTGTATGTAGATGCTAGAGTCATCATCATCTGTGGAAACAAAAGCTACAGGTGTTTGAAAAATATTTGAAAAAGGGTGCTGGCAACTGAACTCTGTCCTCTGCAATAGCAGACACTATGTGCTCTTAACACACTTTTAGTTATCAAAGATATGTTTGGAATTACAAGAGAACACTCAGTCTTTAGTAAGTAAATTATACTTTTATAGAGATGAAATCTATTGGTATGGCTCGCATGGTATCTCATTTAACTGTAGAAAGATTCTGATTTGAAGTAACATGATAGAAATGAAACATTTTAAATTAAGTAGATATGTTGGTCTGTAATAAAATTGCTCACTTTGAAATGATTAAGTTTTTTAATTAATCTAATGAGATTCTCCCAATCTTAGTATGAGTGCTAAGTTAGCTTTGGCATCCTATACAGAACTCTTGGAGTCATTTGAACAAGCGTGCCAGCATCAGCCTGTATTGTAAGAGCACTGGATAAAAGAAACAGTCAGTTTTTTCACATGTTCATCACCTGACAGGACAGTAAGCAGTGGCAAATGGTTCAGCAGACAGTAGAGAGTGTCACCTTCCATCACACACTTTAAGGAAACATATATGTATATAACAGGAAACATGGGCTTGAGTTTGATTTAGTTTGAAACCTCTCTCAAGAGTTGCCTGGTACTATCAGGAAAGGTACAGAAAATTTTCTAAAACTCTCCATCTCCCCCAAGACAGACCTGGATGTTAAAGACTAGAAACCCAATGAAGAACTCCGTTGCTTAGGTTTGCAGCTTCCCAGAGCAACCAACATCTCACAGACACTTAACAATCCCCCATCCCAGTGAGGAAAGGAATGGCTTCCTAGTATCTCCAGTCACCGTGCTTTAGGTGATATTTAACATGAAGTATTATTTATTTTTTGGTATACTTACTGTCATTAAGTGCTTGAGATAGGAGTGAATATTATTTTTAAATGACCAGGTTTATTTTATTAATAAATATTTTCTTTAGGAAAATATTCTTATGTTCTAATATCGACAGTTCCTATATGTATTACATTGTCAAAATGTCTACGGTTTGCTTTGGTGAACTTTGTTCTATCACAGCCAAATCTATTGAAGAAACAACAAAAATATCAGCATTGTTTGACCTTTGTGTGTTTCTAAAATTATCTAGAACATACTATTAACACACATAAATACATATGCATTTTTGGAGAGAATTCTGGAACAATTCACACATGACTTGTGAACTTTGTGTAAATAACTACTTTGCCTGTAAAATATGTAAATGATTGAACACATTATTAAAGTGAATGAGCCCTTACCCAAATCTGGAAGTGGATAATAAATATAAATTATTAAATAAAATTGATAACCTATATTTTAAAAAGACCATTATAAGAAAATACTCTAGTGATTCAGTGTATTTGTATATTTGAATAGCACACATCTGTTATCAAACTGAACGTATGAAGCTATAACTTATAGCCCTTAAATGAGACAAGTCAAGGGTACTGGCCCAGATATGTGTCATGCTTTATGATAAAATACAGCAGGACACATTCAACAGTAGTAATGGTGTAATTACTCCCTGCACAGTCTTCGTGATGATGTTTTCCCTCTAACTTAATGAAGACACTTCTTCAGTTATATCTTCTTCAGAAAACAGAGTATTCATCATACAATATTTGGCATAGAAATATGAAAGCAGTATGTCTTAAGTTATATTCTGTTTTGTGTGATGTCAAAGCCATCCCCAGGGTATTGACAAGTTCCCAGTCCTGGTATCTGCATGAGGCCGAAACAACAATCAAAGTTCAAGCAAACACTACCCAATCATTTATACTGAAGAGAGAGATTTAGCCAAATTGAATAAATATTAGAAATAGACAACATAGAGTCAGTTGAGGGTCAAAGGAGAGAATTTACTTCATCCTAATGATGTTAATTATCATGTATAATACTCATTATATAAAATACTCAAGTCCTTTAAATATGTGTGCTTTCTACGTCATCTCTTCTCCTTTCTACATCTTTGAGACCCAAAAAATTAGAACTGTGGGTCAAATTACACTTAAATTATAAGAGCTTGACAGACTTCTCTGGCATTTTATACCCTGGGGATGACTTTATGTACCTTCTCTTAGACAATATGTATCTGGTTCTTTTGTTGTTGTTTTTTCAATTGTACTTTGGATTATATCTACATGTCTAAAATATCAGATGTTAAGCTGGGACCATGACACTCTTCAATGATCATCTGAACCTCTCTGTTGATTTTCCCATAGGACTTTTTCAACGAGCAATAGCTCAGAGTGGAACAGCCCTTTCCAGCTGGGCTGTTAGTTTCCAGCCTGCAAAATATGCTAGAATTCTGGCCACAAAAGTTGGCTGCAATGTATCAGATACAGTAGAGTTAGTAGAATGCCTGCAGAAGAAGCCTTACAAAGAACTTGTTGATCAAGATGTTCAACCAGCTCGATACCACATAGCCTTTGGACCTGTGATCGATGGTGATGTAATACCAGATGACCCTCAGATACTGATGGAGCAAGGAGAGTTCCTCAACTATGATATAATGTTGGGAGTTAACCAAGGGGAAGGGTTGAAGTTTGTCGAAAATATAGTAGATAGTGATGATGGTGTATCAGCCAGTGATTTCGACTTTGCTGTTTCTAATTTTGTTGATAATTTATATGGATATCCTGAAGGCAAAGATGTTTTGAGAGAAACCATTAAATTCATGTATACTGACTGGGCTGATCGCCATAATCCTGAAACTAGAAGGAAGACATTGTTGGCTTTGTTTACGGACCATCAATGGGTAGCACCTGCTGTGGCTACAGCAGACCTTCACTCGAACTTTGGCTCACCTACATACTTCTATGCCTTTTATCATCATTGCCAAACAGACCAAGTTCCAGCTTGGGCTGATGCAGCTCACGGGGATGAGGTTCCTTATGTGTTGGGAATCCCAATGATTGGCCCTACAGAGTTATTTCCTTGCAATTTCTCCAAGAACGATGTGATGTTGAGTGCAGTAGTAATGACATACTGGACCAATTTTGCTAAAACTGGGTAAGTACCTCAGGAAAGTACTCTGCCCTAATTGTAATAACAAATTCCTCTTTAAGTATTCTTGAAAAACGTATACATATTCTTAAATGGTGTAATGTAGTTTTGTTTATTCATTTGTTATTTGTTCTCTGATATTGGGTATAGAACCAGTGCCTTGAACATTCTTGAACACATACTCCCTCACTATGTCATTCCTAGTCCAAAGTAATAGATCAAAACACAGTAGCATATTAACCTCATATAGTAAACATGAATTCTGTCTTTTACTGTTTGGAACAGTTGTTACATTACCAGCTCTACCTTTTTCAAGTTTATTAAGACTGACTCGTATTTCCTATCGTGCTGCTCCATGACAGTTTTACTGTGGCTTCTGGGCTGCATGGGCCATAACATCTCTGTTCTCAATCACAAACATTGTGTCCTGGAACTTTCTACTTCCTGATACTGTATGCGTTTTAACATTCATCTTGGATTGCATGGATCTTGCTGTCCATGGATCTGAGGTTCCAGAAGCTTCATACAGGTACTCCTATGTAGGGTAGGTAGGCACTGTGATCAGGTATATCCTTCAAGTGCTGGCCCCAAACCCTCAGTTTACATTTTGACGCCATTCTCCTGCACTGCCACTGAGAAAAGTGAAGCTTATGAGAATATTACATTTTTATAACTTTTTTTTACTATGATCATTGTGTTTGTGTAAATGTTGTTCTGTTTATGTCGTGTGTGTGTGTGTGTGTGTGTGTGTGTGTGTGTGTGTGCGTGTGTGTGTACATGCTTATGTGTTTATGGGAAAATGAGCTGTGCTGTGTGTACTTGCAGATGTTCGAGGACAACTTTGGTGGAGTGTATTCTTTCCTCCTACTCTGACATTGATTCTAGGGATTGAATTCATACTGGCAGGCTTGGCCAGCAAACACATCCACTGCCGAGCCATTTTCTGTACCCAAAATAATTAAAAGCACTTTGAGTAAATGATAGTTCTTCTCTAAATGAACAGGGATCCAGAATATGAAGCTAACCAGCTTCATATTATCACTGACATGATTTTCTTTAACTTAAATTTCTAAGTAGAGGCAAGTTAATGTTAAAACATAATTCAATGCTTTCTTACCTTAACTGTTTTGTTTTGTTTTGTTTTGTTTTGTTTTGTTTTGTTTTATAGAGACAGGGTTTCTCTGTGTAGCCCTGGCTGTCCTGGAACTCACTCTGTAGACTAGGCTGGCCTCGAACTCAGAAATCTATCTTCTGCCTTCCAAGTGTTGGGATTAAAGGCGTGTGCTACCACTGCCTGGCACCTTAACTCTTTAACTAGACATTACACACAGTATTTTGACTAAGAAAGAAATAAATAGAATATATACTTCCTCACAGATTCTTTCTTATCTTTCCACCTTTTCTCATAGTGACCCAAATCAACCAGTTCCTCAAGACACAAAATTCATTCATACTAAACCCAACCGCTTTGAAGAAGTAGCATGGACCAGATATTCCCAGAAAGACCAACTTTATCTCCATATTGGATTGAAACCAAGAGTTAAAGAGCATTACAGAGCCAATAAGGTAAATCTCTGGCTGGAGCTGGTACCTCATCTGCATAATCTCAATGACATTTCTCAGTATACCTCGACAACAACTAAAGTGCCATCTACGGACATCACTCTCAGACCTACAAGGAAGAATTCCACACCAGTCACATCAGCCTTTCCCACTGCCAAACAGGATGATCCCAAGCAACAACCAAGTCCCTTCTCGGTGGATCAGAGGGACTATTCCACAGAGCTAAGTGTCACTATTGCAGTGGGAGCCTCTCTGCTGTTTCTTAACATCTTGGCTTTTGCAGCCCTGTACTACAAGAAGGATAAGAGGAGACATGATGTCCACCGGAGGTGCAGCCCTCAGCGCACGACCACCAATGACCTAACCCATGCTCCAGAAGAGGAAATTATGTCTCTCCAAATGAAGCACACTGACTTGGATCACGAGTGTGAGTCCATCCATCCACATGAGGTGGTTCTTCGGACCGCCTGCCCCCCAGATTATACTCTAGCTATGAGAAGGTCACCTGATGATGTTCCGCTAATGACACCTAACACCATCACAATGATTCCCAACACTATACCAGGGATTCAGCCCTTACATACATTCAACACATTTACTGGAGGACAGAATAATACACTGCCCCATCCCCACCCTCACCCCCATTCACATTCAACAACCAGGGTATAGCCAGATGAGAGAGATAAACTGATTTTTTTTTTCTGATGGAGTGCAGTTAAAGATTATTGGAAGATTCCTTGGCTTCAACATGGAAGACTCTCACTATTTAAATAAGGAGGAATATTATGTGAATATACATATCAAGAACTTTGGGGGTTTTGAAAAAAATGAATTGTATATAGATATACACACAAATCAACTTTTAAAAAAAAAAGCAAATTCCAATTGCGTGAAGCAATTGTTCTGAATGATACTTTTTCATTCACTTTCAAGAATTAATTTGTTGAAGATTTCGGTTACATAACGGAGTTAGGCATGTGGAACACCAAACAGGAAAGTACTGTGTCTGAATACTTTAAAAACAAACAAACAAACAAAAAACAAAAACAAAAATAAAATCAACTATGAATATGCACAAGGGACACACCAATGGAATGTCAGATAATTTCGCCAGTTTTCATTTGGAGCCCTTTAATTGTGTAGACCATATTTGCTTAAGTACACAGGACACCTATGCTGTTAATGGCATAGCAGAAGTTTATGCTGAAAATTGCCAGTAAAACAAAGAAGTTGCCATAAGACTGGCAGGTACAACATTATCACATAAGTGCTGTCAGTACTAAGTCGTGGGGATCAAGGAGACTGGATATTTTTAGCACGATGTGCATGATAATTTATATGCTTGGTGGCTGTGCTGCTGATTAAGCCGTAATTAAAATTCTTCTCATCCCATTGGAGTTTTTAATAGGAGCTTCCTCCATCAATTGGCGAAACTAAAGAAGATTTTATAAGGGGCAAAAGTAATTACTATAAAACAATTTGCAGTAGTTTCGATAATAGAGGGAATAGTTATTAAAGTCTTGGGAGAAACTAGAGGTATAGTGGTGAATACTCACTGATATGAATCCCAGAAAAAAAAATTCTATGAGTTTAATATTCTTTTCATTCCCTTAAATGTAATTTATAGAAATACAACTCTAATTGAACATGTGTTAGCTGCAGAGCTATAATTTTCTGTGGGTTTGTTACTCTGAAGTTTGCTCCTTTCGTTAACAGTCTTGCAAGGTGTAAGGATGCCCCAACAGTACCATTCTGATTACAGTTCTCAGTCGATTGATTTACTCATGTTGCATGACAAAATGTTTACTACTAAGAATTCAATAGAAAGCTTAGTCCCTCTTCACAATGCATCTTCCTTGCTGAGAGTCACTTGAATTTACTCATGAGATCTCAGTAGAGGAGCAATGTAGGTGCAGAACCTAGGAGAGTCAACAGCTGGAGGGTTTGTCTTTCACATATGTGCAATTTCAAATGAATTCTCTAAGACCACAGGAATCTCTAAATCCCCTGTTGTTTACCAGTAATATCAGTATATCACAGACCTTTCCAAATGTTTGTATATGTAATCAGATGTACATTTATATTAAAAAAAACAATGAGATGGACTTCAAGAGCACATCCTGATCAATGGTTTCTCTCTTATCTGTACTATATTTCTATTAGACTAAAGTTATGTGATTTTTTTTTACCTTTTTTCAGATGACTAGCAATTTTGATAGTTTGTAAGATAACTCAAAGGACTTTCTCTGACTAACTGCAGTAACAGAAACCTTTCTTTCCAGCTACCCTTTTTCAAGAATTGAAAGCTTATTATACAAAAGCAAATACTTGTATACTATTCGGTGGGAAGGATGCTGTGTATCTCGACCACATCTGTGGTCCTTGGGTGAAATAAAGATAATATGGAGAATGGCGATTAGTCAAATGCTAAGAGACATGATCTTTGCTCATTAAAGAGCTAAAACGTTTATTGCTGTTTTGTCTTTTATTTTGTTTTTACGAAAAAAATAACGAAAAGAAAAGAAAGAAATCTAAAACAAAAGAAACAAGATTGTCTTGGAGTCATTTTTTTTTTAGAACAGTTGGATTTTTGAAGACATATAGGCAACTGCAGAACTCTGCATGGAGAGAGACTCTTGGAAATTTTGTACTACTTTAGAACCAGAAACTCATAGAAAATGTTACCTTGGTAATTTTAAATACTCCTTCCCTAGATGTCTTACAAACATGGTGACCACTGTTTTCACTAAAACCCACAAAGTCTGATGTTGCTCACTAGGAAAAAAGTCTATTGGAAATGTGGAAATGAAGGGACATTACTTCATGAAGTAAAGTATCTGCTTATAATATAGTAGTGGTTAGTCTATCATATATTTAAAAGAAATCTTCAAGAGAATTGGAAAGTGCTAAAAAAGATATTGAGCTAGCATTAAAAAATAAAAAATCTACTTTGAGAAACTTATTTGATTACAACTTCTACTCCAAAGTACTAAACATCAATAAGTTTAAGTATTGTTTCACTTAAAAATACAATTCTTTGTCATAAGCAAAGTCTTTAAAATCCAGAGTAGTTTACTCACCACTGATGAGTGACATGTTCATACTTTAGAGAGTGTGTTACCACTGACAGTGAATGAAAGAACTATGTAGCCTCTGAAGCACTGTTTAATGCCAAACTGTCTTTACTACATTGAGAAAACAATAAAACTAAAAATAAAGGTGACAGCAAAATGTACTCTGAATGAGTGCTTTCATACACAGCAGTTACTTCACTTGGAAAAATCATTCTATTAGTTTGTAGTGGTTGCTCTGTTTCTATCTTACTATATAAACATGCTACATCTCTCTAACACCTACTTTTTGACAGCACAATTCCTGCTTCGTGTTAATTTAGGAAAATATTTAAGAAAATAATGCATAACCTGATTGTTTACAGAAAAAAAAGTAAACAAGCAGTGAGATTTTAGGGCTGCCCTCTTGGGGTGTGGCAAAGGTATCGTGAGTCACTGTGAGTAGCTGGTCTAGTTTGTTTTATCAGACTCTGGCTTCCTGAACATAAAATCATGGCTTGCACAACCAGAACTAACAACTATAACTGTTTGCAAAGTGAAATATAATTTTTAAATGAAAGCAAAAATTTGGCATTTTGATTCGGTTCTATCTAATGTGTTTGGATTGTGTTTATCTAGAAGATAATATCCTGTTAGAGGAAAAGTTAATACTAATACTAAAGTTAATAAATATTGTAGCATTATTTATTAATTCCGATTTTGTTGATTGAAATTAAAGAGCAACAAACAAGGATAAGATTCTTAGAATTCATACTGACATCAGGCCAAGATAAGTTTTTGTTGCTTTGATTTTATATAATTTTGCCAACATTTATCAAAGACTTATGATGTTTTTCTATAAACTTAGGGATGTTGAAATGGCAGATTTAGTGGTTTTAAATGTTACTGATATGTTGAGTGTGGATCAAATTTAGTTTACTATATGTATTTAATAAATTTGATCTCTAACTTTCATGAAATATTGAATATAATTTTCTGAACATCACAAGTTCCCAACTTGGAGATAATTTTCAGCTCAGAGTGGAAATTACTTCATTCATTTTCAATCTAAGAACATACTTTAATACACACCTTTGGATACATATTAAAAGAATACAATGCATACATTTTTTAAAATTCCCATGTAAAAATCCCATGTAAAAATACATGTGATACTAAGTAGGCAAAATGCACAGTGTACAGCAGTCATTCTGTTACAGAAGTGGAATGCCAGCACTCAATTTTGATATCCGTACTTATAACATCAGTGATGTCACCTGTTGGTACAGTGGTACTGAAATGCATACGAACATCAGAAAGGATACAGTGAAACAGGCAGATGGTGCTGGCTTTACAGGCATTACAGTTTCTGAATCAATGGCAACTTCTCTTTGTCTCCTTTGAGTATTTTCACAAGAACAAATACTGAATGGAATCCCTAGAAAGTTGTCAATAACCATGGCAGTTGTCTTGTAATTTTGTTTACTTCTTAGTGATTGGTTCAAGCTTCTGGCCTTTTGTTTCAAGTAATTAGTTGTTATAGACTATCACTTTTTAATGTGAGTGAATATTTGATAATTTGGTTATACTTGCTCCAAAACAAATCTAATTAATGGGCACTTCCTGCTGAGATTTGTCATCATTCACTTAATTATCTTACCAAGCTTACTGTTGGAGAGTTGTCATCATCTTTTAGTCAATATAGTAATGGATTGTCTCCAATAGCCTTCTCCTTCCCCTTTGCTTGATATGTCAACAGCACAAACTTCAGCTTCTCATCAAAATTCTAAGCTCCCTACTCATGTGATAGATTGGGCAACCTTGATTCATTCCTGTAAATTATCCTATAAAATATGAATTGGTTTTAATCTAGCACTAAGTTGTGTTTTTATTTAGGCCAGAAATCAATTCATTTTGTTTAGCACTACAGAAAATACAGACTGGAAAATCCATCTGCCGCGCTTAAGTGCCTTCTCCTTTTGTTATTTTGTTTAGAAAGCTTTATTTGATTTAAAATTTGCAACTGCTGATAATGTCACTTAAAAGATAAAACAGAATGCATAAGGTATTAATTGCCAATAAGGAAAGTCTATTGGGAAGGTCTGGGTTTAATTTGAGTTTGTATTACATAAAAAAAAATCCCAATATTCCTCTGAAAAGACTGAAGTACTTTTCTGGAATGAATGGTAATTAGTTTGGCATCTGATTTTAATGATGCTAAAGGATGTAACTTTATAATTCTAAGAGACTTTCAATTTTTTTCAGAACTAAAGGTGGTGGTATATACTTTCATCCCAGTACTTTAGATGCAAAGGAAGACATATGTTTATAAGATCAAGGCCAACTTAAGTCTATATAGCCAGCTAGTGCTACATAGTATACCTTTCCTCCAAATATATATATATATATATATATATATATATATATATATATATATATATATATATATATATTTCAACTGGGTAAAGTTATTTTAGAAGGAGGCAATTATTATAAATGAACACACATTTGACACATATCTAATTTTTATCTAGCCATCAATTATATCCTGTATGGTATGCATACTCTGTATACAATTTGTGTTATAGAATTCATAGGATGGTCCTTTCAGATGTCTACCTTTATATCCTCTAAATATGTACAAATGAGGCAGGAGTTAGTCCACTGAAAAGCAGCAAGCCCAAGCTCTTGCTTTCTAATTTAAATCAATAACTATTGATGACTTAAGGAAATTTGTAAGTTGCCAAGTACAAAAACTCAGCAGCTAAAATTCAAACAAAGAGACAGTCTCTAAATAGCATTACCTGCTCTGATGGTTCTTATGTGATATAATTTTTTAAAAGTGTTTTTTATCATTCCTTCCCTAAAGTCATATTGGTCAGCAATTCACTGGGAATGTGCCATACTTTCATCAGGTTGGGTCTCCACCACACACACCTCTCATTAAAATGGCTTTGTTATCGTGAATAAATAACTTCATGGTTACGAAGTTGTATTGACTGTTTTAAAGATCAAGAAATCTTCTCTCTGTTTGGCCAACACTTTGTAAAATGAATGTTTTGTTTTGTTTTGTTTTGTTTTGTTTTGTTTTGTTTTGTTTTCAACAACATCATCCTGTTATCTACAGATGCAAGGAACATTCTGACTTCTTCGAAATCAGGATGTTTATGATCTATTTTGTACTTGGTGATTTCAAAGAAACAGATTGAATAGTTGAGTTTGAGTTCTTGGAGTTAGCCTGATAGGAAAAGAGACAAGCAAAGACAAAGAGATCCTAGAAAGACCAGGACATAAGAAAAAAGAAGGAAGTCTTTAACTTTTAAATGAGTGACTCTTCCAAACAATGTGTTGTGGTTTGTGAAAAGGAAAACATATGCATCATAAATCTATTGAGATGAAGACTAAAGAAGACGTACATAGAACTTTTGAAGGATATAATAAACTTTCTAAAATATATATATTTAAAATTTTATGTGCATGGGTGATTTGCATTTGTGTATATCTATGTGAGGTTGTCAGATTCACTGGAACTAGTGTTACAATTGTGAGCTACCATATGGGTACTGGGATTTGAATCCAGGTCCTCTGGAAGAGCAGATAGTGCTCTTAAGCACTGAGCCATCTCTCCAGCAACTAAAAGCATAATCCTTGATACATGTCCCCAAAATGTTTGGAGAATCAACCAAAAATAAAGATAAAAAACATTTGAAATTTTTTATTATCTACTCAGATTGGACCTTGGGAATGGAGATGCATGAGGCATCTGTGTTTCATCGGTATAAACAAAGATAAGAGTAAAATTCCCATGCTAGAATTAACAGAATTCCACCAAGGTGAGGCTTGACTTTCAATATTTCCAAATTGTCATCTAAAAATACTGATATTGTCTGGAGGTTTCTATGGATATGTAATATACATAGAAGAGTGTTACTTTCTAAACAAAAGTGATGGTTATAGGATTTGATGTATTGGATATGATTATAATTTATCTACATTTTTATATTTTCTTATACTTAACAAAACTTTTTTTCTGAGTTTCATAAAGTCCTAAATACATTGCATAAATTTTCATGTAGAAGCAGCATATTCCAGTGAAATGGTGTTATTTTAAGTACTTCCTTCTGCCCTAGTTCTGGAAAGCTGCCTTCATGATCTTCAGGCTAAAACATTTCTATCTGTCCTGAAAACACTGCAGTTCATTTTAAGAGCAGCCTTCCTCTCCAAAATGACATGTCTCCTGAAAAACAGACCTTCTGTTTCCATGACTTCTCTAGTTACTCTTTATGACTCTTAATCTTAAAATTGGAGTTAATAAACATTGGCTTCCTCTTCTCAGAGCAGTTAGAAGCCAGTGAATGTCACTCAAGAATGACAGATATAAGCCACTCATTTCTTTAGTAAAAAATGCCCATCTTCCTCTATTTCTTCAGCAAATGATGCCTAACATGTTAGACAATGGGCAAGGTACTGTATTCTAGGTCCAGTTCTGCAGCCTACTACCATACTATTATTAACAAGCTTAGAATAAATTTTAGCACTTGGATGTATTGAGATAATTTTTCTGTGCTATTTAGTATATTAAAGTCTGTTTTCTCCACTTTGTATGTATCAAAATAGTACTTCTGGGTTTCACTACATCACCAATTAAATTGTACTGCACAAGTCTGTCAGTCAAGGTGGATGATGGTAATTTTTCCCGGCCTAATATTTTGGGCAAATCTGGGCTCATACTCTAAGACTGAGGAACATGGTATATCCACCTCACCTTCACTCCTGACAGACCCCTTTCCTCTGCTTTTGGTCCTAGCTTATAATTGTGAACTCTAGCCATTAGCCACTCACTGTGAGTCTGGAATTCTAAATCAGTGACCATATTTTGGAATTTTGTTCTTATATTTATATAGGATGATTTTTCTTCTGCTAGCTTTTAAAACTCTATGACCTAACTTATTTGTAAAGATTAGAAAAATCAATGTCTAGGCTTCCATGAATCATTCCTTCCTCAAATTAAAAATCCTCACTCGCAGAAACAACCCCCCCCAAAAAAAACCCAGAAAAAAAACCAAGCAAACAAACAAACAAACAAACAAACACCCCAACTAAATCCTTTACCATTTTGCCACTTCAATCCCTGTTCTTCAAATGCATTTGCAGCCCTAGTGTGATAAACAGTATGGACTCCATGGTTCTACATTAACATGCTTTGGTATAGTTTACCTCAGGCCAGTGTTTCCACTGCCACTTTCTCAAAAGCCCACTTAATAATGACTAATGGTGTGCCTGTTGGAATAGACGTAGCATATCTGTAACTGACACGGAGACTTACCAATGATACTACTTAAAATTTTCACGTTTGTGCTGTTAATCAAATTCTACCAGATCTTGATAGCCAAAACAATACACTTGATCATTTCAAATTTTCAGGATATTTAGAACTTAGATCTGAGAGTAATATGATCCAATACTGTGATAAATGTCACCTTTCTTTTACCTACACAAGGAGAAAAAAAAACAAAAAACAAAACAAAACACACACATACACACACAACTAAACAAAAAACAAACAAACAAACAAACAAACAAACAAAAAACTACCATGCAGAAGCATGCTGAAAGCAAAGACCTGGAGGGGAGCAGCCAAGGCAATGCTACTGCAAACATCAAGGCCCCTCCTGAGTTGATCGGTTAGTAGTCTCCAGTTCTGTGTTACTCTCACAGCAAAATAGTGCTCAGCTCCCTCAAAACACTTTATGATGTGCTTATTCTCTCATTCCTTATATTTTCAATGAATGTTATTATAATGCCTTGCAAATAAGAAATTTACATATCAAAATTAACTAGTCCCAAAGACTACAACTTAAGGAACTCATATATACTTTAAAATGCCCTTCCAAGGGAAGCTGTGAGCATCACACTGAGCTGTTCACTTTCAGTACTGAGTCTATTTAATCACATGGCTACCACTAAGCCATTCCTTAGAAGAAAGCCACAAGGTCCTGTTCTGTATGCAGAGCACTCATCAGTGATGGATGACTGAGCAAAACATAGGACCTGTTTCTCATGTGAGCAGCACCCAACTAATTGTCTTTCTGCTACACACATAGCCCAAGAGAGATGACCAGATTCATTCTGTGATACTTTCATTTAAAATACTTATTTTGTATCAAAGTTGTCCATGGTAAGAGACTTAGGATGCTTCATTGGATTTTAACTTTGGGATATCTATGTTGCTGGATGATAATATAAAAAAATTTTAACACTAATCACCAGGAATAATTAAAATGTTGATTTCAACTAATTCCGAGTATGTTTTGTGCTTCTTAATCTGTTGTCTTGGCTAGCCTGAAACTCACAGAGATCCTCAGCCCTCTAAAGTCCAGTTCAACATATTCTGGAAATTGGATGGCTTAATGTAAAATGAAGAGGCTGAGAGTATACCTAAATGATAGAGCAATTACTATGTAAGGGAGCCTTGAATTCAAACCTAAACCAAGAAGAGAGAGAGAGAGCGAGAGAGAGAGAGCGCTCTCTATGTAGGGATGTGGGGATCTCTATAACAAGTTTGTAAGAAAGATAGCTACTAAAATGACTCTTAAATTTATCTTTAACCAATGTGTAGTTGCCCACATTGGTAATTCCAGCACTCAAGAAGAGGTTGTGATTTTTCATAGTAACACCCTGTCTTTAGAAGAGAAAAATGAATATTCTTCAATGAATGTCATTCTAATGACAATGGCACCAACTTGCTCCTGTACAGACATGGCATAGTTACAGTTCAAGGACAGCCAAGACCATCAAACTCAACCATGCAATGATCAGCATCTCATCTGCCCAGCCATTGTTCATAAAGCAGCATAGTCCAAAGAGAGAGTGACAAGTGGAGTCTAGCAGTGACATCAGAGCCAAACTCAGAAGAGGGTAGAATTTTCTATGTGTGTCCTAGATGTTCTGCCAATGAAGAGACCCTTTACATGGGATTTATCCACATGTGAAAAAATGCCACTGCCATACTGCATATAAAAAGATTTAATCCTAGATGAATTGAAAAATCCAAACTTGAAACATTACCATACAAGACTTTAAAACACATAAAAATATTGTCCTGTTAATAAAGTAGAGTCAAAAATTGGTAAACAATACACATGTTCATCTATAACAGTAAAGAAGAGTAAGTCAAAATTTAAATCTCTATATATCAGGTAATGGTTACAAAATGTCAAATACCACATTGCAAAAGTCAGTGTTTTTTATAGATAGAAATTTAATACACTAACAATTACTAAGAATATAATTCAATTTAAGCCAGAATATTTAATAGCTGTTCAACATAACTAAAATAAAAAATAGTTATTTCAATGCAGATTAAATTAAAGGAAATAATCTTTTCATGGTGGTAGAGTTTGTCTGAATAAACAAAACACAAGATTTAAAGAAAAAAATTCAAAAAAAGTAGAAAGAAAAGAAGGAAGTAAGGCAAGGAGTGGGGAAGGAAGTAAGGGAGGAGAAGGAAGAAGAGGAGAAAGGAAACAATTGAAACATGTGACAAGAAACTAGAAAAAAAATAAATAAAGGGGGTAAAATTCTCAGACAGAAACCCTAAATAGAAGCAGAGAACCCTATCAATAAAAACACTATTCCATTAAGAGTACTAGATACTGAAGCATCAGACTTCAGAAGTAAGGTTTTAAGCCAGGAGAAATTGAAATAGCAAATACCAAGAGGAAATGTGGTATAAGAAGGTAATTTCTAGGTTGAACCATAAACTCACATCACAAATACGGCAGCATTCAAGAGACCCCTGTCAAAAGTAAAGAATTTAGAAATGTTATTTCAATGGGCATTTTCTGAGACACTGGCCAGAAAATGACCATCAGAGAGCAAAGACCAAATGAGCATTAGAATGTAACAGGTTTTGTGACTGTAGAAGTTGAGCATTTAGATTCAGACTGAATTTAAGAAATATAAATACAATACAGAAGTCATATTTGCATAGAATACAGTAGAGAAAGCAAACAGTTGCTACTTAAAATAATTATATTTGCAATGGCAACTCTTGTGTTTTTTAATGTAAAAATATCTTGCTATAATTTTCTTATAATTCAGTTACTAAACAAACAAACAAACAAACAAAACCAGAACAACAACAGCAGCAACAAAAGCCCCAGCATTATCAGCTTTGCAGAAACTACTCATTAAACTATAAAGAAAACCAAGATGGTTTTTCAGCTCCAAAAAAGTGTCTATGCATCAAAAAGGAAAAGAGTTATGACTGAAATGAGGCAGGTATTGTCAAACAATACTTGTTAATATGGGTCTCCTCTACCCTCAGAGTATTTCCTTCTTAAATGCTATGTTGCAGCACAACACTGATTTCATAGAGTTGTTCTGTTCTTGTATTATATTTTCCAATAAACTATTGCAACTAGAGTAAAAAAAAATATCAAGTGAGAATATTTTCAACTGAAAGACAGTTTATGAACAGAAAGGGTGCACTCACGCTCAGGGCTCAGGGCCAACTATGAGGAAAAAGTAACCAATGAGGATGTCAGGACAACAAAAGTAGAGCAACAACATCACTAGGTCCCCACGTAAGACCAAGAGGGAACACATTGAAGAAATGCACTCGTGGTACTAAGAAGAAAATTATGACCAACTCAGAATTTCATATAGAACAAACGTGATTGCAGGGTATCAGCTCATGAAGGGATGAACACTTGGGGAACATTATTGAAACAAACAAATAAACAAACAACAACAGCAACAACGGTAACAACAGAAAAAATGAGACTATGGTTCAAGGGCTAGGAGAGAGCTCAGGGGTGGAGGTTGAAAGCCAGGACAACAGCATTAAATTAATAAACTAGCTGATGTTTTTTTCAACCAGTAGAAAATATATTCATAGACTTTTCTCCTATAAGGAGTTATAAAACTGTAACCAAATGGTAATTATCAATGCAGAGAGAGGGAAAAAAAAAGGACTTCAACAAATGGAATTTAATCTTGTTTCTACAAGTGAAGGACAGTACACTTACAGGTTGACTTATCAATGAGAGAAATCACTCTTTTCTGGTCAGTTTCCAAGAATGTTGTTCTATATTCCATTCCCACATTTTAGAGAACATGTTTCTCTTTTCTCTAGCTGATAATGTGATAATCAATTTTTATCTTTTTCTTTATAATAAAAATGGGACTTAGTTATTGTATTAATTTGCATTTTAAATGGAAGCCCTGCATCTTTTCTTGTGGTTATAAGTCCTTGCATTTATTTTTTATACTTACTGTACTTCTTTACTTTGTATATATTTTCTATTTGTTTATATTTCTCTTAGTAATTAGAGGCACTCTGTCAATAAATAAAGTCAGTGTTTTTTGTCATGTGTATTGTACATATTTTTATTCTAGATTTTTTTACATTCCATAGGGTTTTTTTGTTTGTTTGTTTGTTTTGGTTCTGCTAGAGTGAACTGCTTGTATTTTATGATTGAGCTATAGTCACATGTCTTTCATGTTCCTTGGGTTTTGTTTCTTACTTACAAAAAATTATGTGAGCCAAGATTATTTCATTCATGGCTTGAGACTGCACCACATTCATGTTAGGGAGTCAAGTGGCAGGAGCCTGATGTAGCTGGTCATAAAATGCCAGAAGAGAACCAGGAAGGCTTGGTTCATCTTCTAATTTAGTCCAGGCCCTAAGCTTAGCATGTGGTGCCACCCTCCTTAATGGTGGCTCTTCACATCACAATTAACCTAATCTTGGTAATCTTTCATAAATGCTGCTAATGAAATCAAATTAGTCTTTCCAAGGTGTAACGAGGTATGTCTCCCAGGTGATTCCTGATCCTGCCAGTTTGACTGTATTAACCATTAAAGGAGAAAGGAGCTTCAAATTATGAAGTGTATTCATATTTACAAATTTTGTTTTTATATTTAACTTATATATACCAGTTATACACTGTGGCATTTCAATACACTCATGTAGTATTTAATTTTAAGGGCAATTAATACATTCAAGTACTTATCATCCCTTTATACTAAGAATATTAGAATCCTCTATTAGCCATTTTGAAACTTACAATTAAATTGTTACCTGCTATAGTTACGATACTGTGACAGAACCTTATCCTTCTTTGCAACTTTTCATCTGTACACTACATTTGCACACTAGCTAATGTATTTCTTCCTGGCTCTGATAACCACTATTTTGCCCTCTATTTCCATGAGTATATTAGTATCACTCAATTTCAAGGTTGTTTTCTGGATCACAAGGTTGCAGAGCCCTGTAATCACAAGAATATTAATGGACCAAATGAACCCCCAGGCCATATAAGCCTCTCTTCACAGTCAGATGCTATACACTCTTCTCCAGAGTCTAGCCAGGTGATTCTAACTGAACTCCCCTTCACTTTCTCCCCAATCCCCAGTTCTACATGCTGGGTCCTAGAAGAGGAACCCATCATGCATACCAGCCAAGCTTTCTGTCTATCTAACTTCATTGTGCCTAAGCAAAATCTGACTTTTTGGATCAACTTGCCTATGCATTCTGTATTTAGTTTCAAATTGCTATGTCCTTAAAAGATAAAGGACTAACAGGTACAGTCCATATACTCAACATGTGGTATATGATTATTGAATACACATAATAAAATCAAAATACCCAAGCCCATCAGACCATAAAAATGTTCTCCAATGTGAATTATCAAGATTAAACCCAAGGATGCAGAATTAAAAAAAAAGTCATAAACTTTACCAAAAATTTCCAGAAGTTTAAAGACACACACACAAAAAAACAGCTTTAATGAACTTAAAGAGAAATAAACATAGAACATAGACAGAATGAATATCTGAGGGATGCCCAAGAAAATATAATTATAAGGCTGATAGAATTAATGAAGACAATCCAGGATTTGAAAACAGAATTTAATAAGGAGATTGAAACATTATATTCGACTCATGTTGAAATGAAGATGTAATTGAAAAACTCAACAGTACAAATAAAAAACTCAAAGGGAAAGCTTGCAAGGATGATGAATCAAGCAAATGATAGAATAGCAGGGCTTGAAATTAGACAGTCTAGATACAACAAAGTTCCAGGGGGCAGCCTCAGGTTGGTCAGGGGTTCTGAGAAAGGGATGGCAGGGAACTGTAAACACAAATAACTCAAAGTCCAATTGTGGGTAGAAGCTGGTGGCCATGCGCTGCTCAAGACAGCTCTCCAGACAGTTCTTTCTCAATGTTCTGCTCCAGACAGTTCTTCAAGCAGTTCTTGCTATTCTAATCATTTCTCTAGATAGCTCATATCTTGCAAATCATAAGCACAGTATTTTACTTCAGGTTTCCTTTTTATTATCCTATGAATCAGTAACTCATTATCCCAGCCCTTTAATTCTTAGGAGACAACAAGCACACATTTTCTTTTAACATTGCAAAAGAACTAAGAGATCTGCTTGCTTCTGTTAAGCACAGAAAATAAACTAGCTGGGTGGGACCTGTTCCTGAAATTACCATTTCTATGACACCAGAGCCTAAATGAGTCAGCCTTAGGCTGACCTTGATCTTTCTGCCCTTGTATACACAAATGGAAAAACTTAGCTGGGTGTGGTCTCCTGTGACCACCACTCTCTAAATTTTTTATCTCCTTCCTTAATGTCTTTATGATAAGTTGGTTCATAGTATATCTGCCTTTGTTCCTTTAGATTCATGAAGCCCCTCATATAATTCATATTGGATCCTTATTTTTTTTGAGAAATTAAATATTTTTGAGCCCATGTTTTTAGAGTTATCTTCCCCAGCCTTAATGGCTGTCCTGAACATCCCAGAATTTACCATTTTGCAAGACATTAGGCACACCTTCACCTTCTGGACTCAAGGGGTCTCTGATTATCATGGAATCATTAACATTAACATTAAAGGACAAATGTAAAATCTATACATTATTATACAAGCAAACCTTACTTGCATGGCAGCCATCAACACTCTTGGGGGCCCCACATCTGCTGAACCTGTCCCAGGGGTAGGAACCATGTCATTCTGTCCCTACCAAGGCTATGCCAGATCTGGCAGCAAAGCATATGAAACTTTAATTAAAATAAACAATAATAGGAAAAGAACATTCAGGAAATGTGAGCACCATTAAAAGAATTAACATTTGAATTATAGTAACAAGGAGAATAATCCCAGACCAATGGCATAGAACACATCTTCAATATGTTTATAGAAGTTTCCACAAACTAAGGAAAAACATAGATATACAGATATAAGAAGTACCCAGAACACCAAATAGATAGAAGCGAAAATAAACTCCTTCTGGCACATGATATTTAAAACATGAAGTATACAGAAAAAATACTATACTGAAACTGCAAAAGAAAAAAAAAAGAAAAAGTACAAGTCACATATGAAGGAAAAAAAATAGCAAAATAACAGCTGATTTCTTAGCAGAAATCAGTAAGCTGGAAGAGCCCTGAGCAATGCATTCTAATTTCTAAAGAACACAACAGCCAACCTAGGATAATGTACTCAATGAAACTATCTGCAACATTTGAAGAAGATAAACAACTTTTCCATGATATTGATAGCTGAAAACAACAACAACAACAACAACAACAACAAACAACAAAAAACCAAAACCAAAAAAACCAGTGTAGCTAACTAACCAAAACTAAGGAAAAATCCAAAAAGTATTATTTCTGGCTGAAGGGAGGAATGAATGAAGCCATGAGAATAGATAGACAAAGGAAGCTCTGATTACAGAATCACAGAAATTTACCCAATTCAATGGATGCAATCAATATAAACTTTTCAATATATTTAAATATTAATTTCTTCAGTTCTCTAACCTCAAGATAGAGACTAGTTGAATAGATTAAGGACAAAATCTATCTATTATTGTTTACAAAAAAATATATATCTTAGATTGAAAAATAAACACCACTTTATATGGAAATGATTGTCACAATATCCAATCAAATGGGACTGGGTTTCTTTATTTTATTATCTTACAAAATCGTCTAAAGCTAACTAATCAGACGGAATTTAAAAAGACTCTTCATTCTAATCAAAGAAACAGTTAAGGAAGAAGTCATGACTATCCTAATCAAATATGGATCAAATTCCGGTGTGCCCAATTTAATAAAAAGTATATTACTGGAATTGAAGACACAAATTAACATCAGTCAGTCCATTGATAGTAGGTGATTTCTATACTCCATTTTTTCCAAGTAATCTGGACAGAAAGTATAAGCAAAAAAAAAAAAAAAATCAGAATTAGTAGCATCAATCATCAAATGGACTTAATGGATATCTATAGACTATTCTATATACCAAAGAGTATACATTATACTTAGCAGCACATGGTAAGTCGCACAGCTTTTCTAAAATATACTGCAGAAGCTTCTTAATGAAAGCTTCCATAAAGTTACCCTACAGTGAGGTGACTATACCCTGGTTAGAATCCACAGGCTAATGAGTAACCAGTCCAGTGCAAGAAACAGATTACTCTCTCTGTGATTATTTCACTGTTCGCTTTAGGAATAAATCCTCCTAGCCTGCTCATACAAACCTGTCTAATTAGGTCATATTTGGTCTCCCTTTCATTCTTCTATTAGTTACCATTATTTTGTCAAAGTTTCAAACATCAAGTGACCTGACTTGGATGTTAGAAGAAATAAAAAACAAGCAAACAAACCAACAAAAACCACTTTATCTTGTTCTCCAAATTCTGTGTGATGTAGCTCATGCATGGACACTCCCTTGCTTTGGAGCTTGATCTCCTACTCTAGTGTAATGTTTCTGAAGTTCTTCCCATTAATTTTGACCTTGGTCCTTGTGTTCTGTATCTACTACAGGCTCCCTGTTTCTTCTCTTTGCTTGGCAAACTCAATTTTGTACATCTCTTAAGACTAATTTACCAACACCCTGTTCCAGAAAAATCACTATATGGCTAATTAACCTCGCAAAAGAATTATGTCAGTACAACATAACTGTGTTGTTCTGTTACTGTATACTTGCTGAGTGGTATTCTAACATATACATAAAGATTGTATAAATATGATAATTCAGGATCATAACTTATCACTTGAATCAAACTAGTAATTATACCAAGTCAGTGTGCCCAACATTGTAAAAGCAATCCGATCTAGTAGGTCATTGGAATGGGTACAAATATTCTAATTCAGCCTAATGTCATTTTACTTTCCCTAAAGTACAACAAAATGTTCAAATATGTTTATGATGGGGTTAAAAGTTGATTGAATCTGCAGTGCTTACAGTTTTGCAGGTTTTTCCTGCAATTATAAGCATGGCAGGAAGCAAGGAGATAGGCAGGCAGACATGGTATATAAGAATCACTGAATATGAGGTATATGAACTATAAGACAGGATAAATGAGTATAGGGCACAACTGAGAATGTATCTAAATGAGAAAGGCAGGTAACAAAACACAGACACTCCAGTTGAATGTAGAACTGTGACCAAGAAAATAATTATCATAGCAATGCTGATATTCTGATGTGCAGAGTGGGATAGGCAAGAAAAGTTATGTAAATAAAGCTTGTGCTTCTAAGTTGAGCATTTTTGGTGTTAGAGTCTCTGTAGAAAAATCAGAGAAACGTGTACAAGGAACAATTGGCAAATTGTCCCAAGAACCTTGGACTGCTACAATATAACTGAAATAATGTCAATAAAATATGAATAGACAAAATTAGTAAGGCAATGTGATTCTTCCCAAATGTCAAGGGAAGCCGCACTCAAATCATCTGAAGATGGCTGTATTGGGCACTCAAGATATCTGAACTGCAAAATAGTGTCATCACAGTGAAAACTTAAGGTTAATCTGGTATAGTATTTTGGTAGAAGAAAAAAAGGAAGACAATTAAACTTTCAGTTGTCACAGATCTCTTTCAGAGATACTATCTTATTAGGTTCTAATAAAAATATTTTCTAATATTTATTTTTATAGTATGTATGTGTACTAGGTATATATATGTATACCACACATATAGATGGCCTAGGAAGCAAGATAATGAGTAGGAATAAGCCCTCCTAATGGCTGCACCCTCCCTCTTCCCAATCTCGTCATAGAGATAAGAAGCAGATAAGACAAGACATAACCAGAGGTAATTTTTTGCATCATCATAAAACCAATTGTGACATCTAGGTGATTATAATGTTATTAACCTTTAGCAATAAGTATAACCAGTTTTTTTCAGTGAAATCCCCAACCTCTAAAAACCAAACATCATTTGTCAAAGGAAAGTCAAGAGAAAATAAAAGGAATTAATGGAATTTATGTGCTCAAAATACTTGAGTCTCTCTATGAGCCAAAGGTCCTGATATGGGGGGAGATACTATTTATTACTGTTATTAAATGAGAAAATAGGAGTCCTGTACATTGTGTTCAATCACGTGCTTTTATTGTATCTGATAATTATTTTGAGTATTCTGATTGTTGGCAGTCTATTTCTTTTCAAATTCAAATATTACCCCTTGGGGATGCTCAACGTTTGGGTGACCCCAAGAGATTTGTTCTTATGTTACAAGTTAGAAATCTGTGATCTGAAATTCAGGAATTTCACAAATTCTTTTCCACTGTCCCTCCTCAAAGTCATCTCAGCAGATATTCTTTACAATCACAAAGCTCCACTCTCCGACACGTTTTCTAATGTCCTTCCTCTTCTGCTCAGTTCCCATCATCATAAATGGCCAAGCATAATGGTTTTCTGGCACCTTATACTGCATCAGAGTGATTTCTTGATGAGAGTTTCTTGCTTGACTATAAGATACTATGTTGTCTTTCTTCTAATATTAATTCACTGCATTTAAATCTACACAAATCCTACTAAGGAAAAAGCAAGTACCAAGCTAAAGGGAAGAAAGGTGAGTTGAAGTCAGTGTAGTATTTCACAGCTTCGTCTCTTCTTCTCTTTGGATCCAGTCTCATGGGTAATTATTTTAATAAGTCCCTTTAACTAATTTCAGATGAATGAAACTTTTCACCAGGCATTTGTTCATAAAATGCAGTTTAAGTACTGTGTAAGATGCCACTAAATTTTGTATGATGCACCTTCTTTTATATTTAATAAATTTTATTAATTATTTGAATTCACACTTGACACTATAAGTTTAGCCAACTACCTATAGTTAACAAGACCATGGAACAGACTACTACCACTTTTCTTTTCTAGCTGCAGTCTAAATATTTATCCTCATGTCAACAGGTAAGTATAGCTCTCATCCTTCATGAAATAAGATTTTTTTTTTTTTGCAGTGAACAAAGTTCATTAAAAATAAGCCACATGGCACAAATGCAGATATCAACTGGCCATGCCATGCCTACCTCCAGTTAATGACTTTACAACACAACCTCTATACTTAAGGTTCAGGAAACATCAACATCATGGGAAAAGGAGAGAAAATATTATAAGGGACAGAGGATCAGAACATCTACTGCTGGATAATTTCTTCTAAAAGCAGAGCAAAGTATTCTTAAAGTTTACTGATATCTTACAGTCTGCAGAAGGTTGAGAAAAAAAAAAAAATCAGAGGTCTGTGTACTTCCCAAGTCCGCAGATATTTTAAACACTAACCTAATAAACAATGCATTTTCCTAATATTAGGTGCTGTGAAGTTGGTACGAATAACTTTATATACAATAACTTAAATCAAACAAAATTCGTTGTCAGAGTCTTTTTAGTGTTGCTGTAGTTCAGTATTTTGCATCAGGTGATTTGCAAAAAATAGGCAGGTCTTTTTTTTATTGCTCTGAAGACTGGAAATCTAGACTTAGCCACTAGTAGATCCAGTGCCCCTGATATAGCTGTCTCGTATGAGGCTATGCCAGTGCCTGGCAAATACAGAAGTGGATGCTCACAGTCATCTAAAGGATGGAAAACAGAGCTCCCAATGGAGAAGCTAGAGAAAGTACCACAGGAGCTGAAGGTGTCTGCAACCCTGTAAGAGGAACAACAATATGAACTAACCAAAACCCCCAGAGCTCATGTCTCTAGCTGCATATGTAGCAGAAGATGACCTAGTCAGCCATCATTGGGAAGAGAGGCCCCTGGGTATTGCAAACTTTATATGCCCCAATACAGGGGAATGCCAGGGCCAAGAAGTGGGAGTGGGTGGGCAGGGAAGCAGGTAGGGGGAGGGTATAGGGAACTTTCAGGATAGCATTTGAAATGTAAATTAAGAAAATATCTAATAAAAATTTTTGGAAAAAAAAAAAAACAAAAACAAAACAAAACAAAAGAAACGAAACGAACCTCATAGATAGTACATTTATGTTTTCTCCAATGGAGAAGGAATGGAATGAGGGCTAGTGGAACAACTCAGTTGTAAGGCTGTTTGGCTACCATGCACAAAACCTTGAGTTCAATTCACTGCACCATATAAACTATGAGTGAGGGTCTTTGTTTATAGACCATCACTTACTTTTTATCCCAGAACTTTGGAGACAGGAAGACCAGGAATTCAAGATGGTTCTCTACTATACAGCATGCCAAGGGCAGTTTAGAATACATGACACTTAGTCCCTGAAAAAGTGAAAAATGCATTGATTTTGTGAACTACAGCTGAAAGGGCACAATCAAGACCTTTATAAGCCACACCCCCTACCCATAAAGGAATCAGATCATCAATGACCTGGTCATTTTAGCAAAGGTCTCATTGGTTAACACCATCACAAAGGTGCCATTGGAACACATGAAATTTTAGGTTGCATTAGGTCACCATAGTCTCCAGAAACATGTCTGTCCATATTATTTAACATTCTTAATAAACTTCAAATAAAAATTATCTCAACCTCTCCTGCATGTATATTAATATTGAAACTTTGTGGGAAATTCTCATACTGTAGATTATGATAAATCTACTTTATGCTTTCTAGACACAATCTACTTTATGAATCTATAACACACACACACACACACACACATACACATACACACACCCCTCTTTAACATTATAAGTATTTGATATTGAGGTTTTTTTTCCTAACATATATATTTTACCCACCTGATTTTTGTCAACATAAAGAAAGTTATAGGAGAAAGAAAAAATATTGTCGGATGCGCAGTGGGACAAACGTCTGAATAAATATTCACTGTTGTTGTTCACTGTGGCTGACAACAGGAAAAGCAGAGGTTAGAAAAGGCAGCAAGTCTCCAAGCACAAAAATGTGAGCCACAAAAATGTGGTATCTGTCTGTGCCTCAAATGATAGGGTAGAGACAAAGCTATAGAGTGGAGTGAGAATTGAAAGAGGGCTAGAGAGACTTGCGATTTCAATCATGTCTTCTTGCCTGACCCAGTTTGCCTGAGTGGAATTGCACAAACAGCCTAGGAACAACGATGCCACTCCAATACACACACTGTGGTTAAATCTAAAAATGCATGAAATGAAGCCTGCTGTAAAGAAATGGAGGGCTTTTCAGTCTGATCTTTAAAGTTCCTCCTTGGCAATTTATATCTTCTCTCCTGAAGCTTCAAACAAATTTAAGTTCAGGCCATTTAACTTTACCTAGGTTTTTACTATTTGGCTTTTCCTTTCACATTTCAGTGTGCCTAGTGAACTCCTTGTGAGTAGAAAATCCAGGCCCTTACATCATTCAACTATTTAGAGGATATTACTGTAGCATCATTGCTTCATGGCAACATGCACGTACAAACCCATGACAAAAAAGTATTAATTCATACTAGAAAACTGTATTAAATATAATGCAACTACTTTTAGTAGCTGCAGAGCATCTAGTTAACAATTCTGTGAGAATACTGGTTAGGAAATCTAGACTATGAATGAGGACTAGTTAAGTCTTTTAGTGCTGTTGATAAATAGCTTCACTGCAGGTATGATAATGCTTGCTTGTAATTACAGCTGCTCATTAGGATGACCTATTCAGACCACAAGTTCCTGGCCAGCCTATGCATCTGTTGAGACAATCTCAAAATAAAATGTAAAAGGAGGTCTGAGGAGTAATTTTAGTGATAGAATGGATGCCCAGATTGTGTTAATCCATGGGTTTAAAACAAACAGAACCAGAACAGCAAACAATAACAAAAAGAAAAAAGCTTATAAATAAACTGTTTGTCATTAACAGGAAATTCTAATCGCATCTACCTTTAAATCACATGTAACCGTGTTTAAGAAAAAAAATAATAAAAGTGCTATTACATTAATTACACTGAAATCTCTGTGTCACCATAACAATTCTCATTTCTGAACCAAAATCCAACTTATACCAATTCTTGTACAGCCCAGTCTCTTGAATAGCAAGTGCGTCAGAATCTGTGCATGGGTTTTACCTTCTGTGGAAGGCAAACTATCCTGATGAAAAAAGAAAGCTGATAATAGAAAAGCAACTCTTTTCTCTACCCTAGGTGTTTTACTAGTAAGGCTGCTGTGATAGTAAGCTTGGGGTCTCGAGCTAGATATTGAAGGGGAGATGAATACATTCCATTATAAAAACAGTCTAGATCCACATCCTTCCTGTAAGCCAGTGGGAGGAAACTTACATCTTCTAGACATTTCTTGAGTATGCCTATTCAGAATCAAGAAGAAAAACATGGTTGATGTGATGGAAAAGGTGAACACCCACCACCTGATAGCTCAAATGTCATCATTCCTCAAAAGATGTATGATCACCTGTGGATGGCTTCATAAAATTCATTAAATGTTCAGTAGTTCAACACAGTTGAGCTTTTACGTCAGTACATGAAGTCTAGTATGTGTCACAATCTCTGATTTGTCAGAGATGAGTGTATCAAGTAGCCTCTTAGCTTAACCCTGAGCTACAGCATCTATTAATACATACTTCAGGATCCCTACACACTGTAAGAGGATATACTGTCAAGATCCCTAGCATTTGTACAAGGGCTAAATGAAAATGGAAACACTAGAATGTTGAGTTCCTCAGCATCATAGTCACAGGCTAAAGGTAGATTCACTGCTCATGAAGGCATCTTGATTTTGGTGCTGTTGATTTATGAACCCATATTCTAGAATCAGTATTAAGCAAATCAAATTTATAAGAATGACAACCTATTCAGAATCTTAGGAGTACATAATGATTGCATGGTGTAACAAATTAGACAGAGCATTTAATGATGGCATTTAGCCTTTAATTCCAATGTTATATACTTTTTGATGAATAAATTAGTTTGATTGCATTGTAAGAAAAAGGGATTCTAGGGGATGAAAGGTATGAAATTCTAAAGATGGTGGTTGTAAACATTCATTAAATGGAGAAAAAATTTTAATTCATGTGAATTGATTAAGGGAGAGGAAGAAGAGATAAGTAACAGTAAGGATGTTATAAAGAAACTTTATTGTACAAATATATAATATATTATATATATATATATATATATATATATATATATATATATATATATATGGGGGTTTGTGCGGTGTGTGTGTGTGTGTGTGTGCTAGAAAGTGTGCACATGCACATGAACATACTTTAATGAAGTTATATTATAAGGGATGATTATAATACTTCCCATTTAAGAGCCATAGATTAACTAACAAAACCCCAGTTCAGGGCAATCACAGAAACTCCCAAATGATGTAGGCTATTACTGTACCTGGGAGAATCATAGATTCCAGAGGAAAATCTACTACTACCATTTTCCTATATGAAGATAATTCCTTGTTGTTAATAAATACTTATCCTTATACTCTTAGAGAAGTGTTATTCTCAGGGTTCACTAGAGAAGCTTCTTTTGCAACAGATAGAAAGTATTTTAAATGTGTTCAACCTGTCATAATGAAGAGCATTAGTAACCATGGTTACAGTATCAACTCAAACTTGTATAATGTAACCCCTGTACTTAAAGTTAAGGAAACATCACAGAAGAGGGAAAATAAAGATTGCAAGAGCCAGAGAACCATGATGGCTGTTGCTAATAGTTTCTTGTAGACATACATGACTGGGAAGTTGCACATTAAATATCAACAATATGACTGCTTTAAAAAGACCACAAAAGTGCATAATGATGACACTAATTGATAAGTGAATATGAATGTGGCAAATTTCTCTAGGTCTATGTATAGATATAGAACTATAGGTACACAATGGCTATTAAGAGAGGAAGAATCCAAATTGGTTATCCAAATCTAAGTCAGTCTTAAGCACAGAAAATAAGTTGACTCAGTTATGTATGTATATAGGTGTTATATATTTATATGTTAGAATATATAGAACAGTAGTAATTTACAAAGGAGGTTATAAACTTGAGAGAAGTTTAAGAATACAGAAGTTGATATGGGAAGAGACAGCAAAGAAGTACAGAGGGTCAGAAAATTGAAAAGAAATATGTAGCAGTGGGGAGTGGAGAACTGGAGGTAGCCACTAGAAAGTCCCAGATAGCAGGGAAGCAAGAGATTTTCAGGACCCAGTGGGGATGACATTAGCCAAAATACCCAACAAAGGAGAGATAGAACCTGTAGAGACTATCTCCAGTAGATAGGCACAGCCCACAGTGGGGCCACCCACTCATGTCAACAATTTTAACCCATAATTGTTCCTATTTAAAGGAAAAGCAGAGACAAACAAAACAAAACAAACAAACAAACAAACAAAAAAACAGAGGAGAGACTGATAGAAAGGCCATCAGAGACCACCACACTTAGGGATCCATTCTACCTGCAGACACCAAACACCCCTGACACTATTGTTGATGTCAAGATATGCTTGTTGACAGTAGCCTAGTACCTTGAGAGTTTCTGCCAGCACCTGACCAATACTGATGCAGACTGAGCCTGGGGACCTCAATTGAAGAGTTAGGGGAAGGACTGAAGGAGCTGAAGGGGATTGCAACCCCATAGGAAGAACAATATCAACCAAACAGACCCCCCCCTCCCCCCAGAGCTCCCAGGGACTAAATTACCAACCAAAGAGTGCACCTGGAGGGACCCATGGCTCCAGCTGCTTCTGTAGCAGAGGATTGCTTTATCTGGCATCAATTGGAAGGGAGGCCTTTGGTCCTTTGAAGACTTGATACCCCAGCATAAGGGGACTCTAGTGTGGTGAGGCAGGAATGGGGGCTGGGGAGCATTCTCATAGAGACAAACAGGAGGGGGATGGGTTGGGGGTTGCAGAAGGGAACTCGGGAAGGGGGACGCATTTGAAATGTAAATAAATAAAATAATTAAAAAATAAAATACAGATGTAGAATGGTACAAATGATATAAATCCATGTATGAGATATTCAAAAAACATCTTAATATGAAAAATTAGAAAGATTAAACTCGAAGACCATGGGAAATGTGGCCACTTTCCTGATGCTTGCTCTTCACTTAAACATGAACATCTTTATACATATTGATAAATCTGCAGCATGTTACCAATGTGTTTTCTAATTCCATAATATCTATCAATTTGATTTTCCTGAAAAATCTTATTGCCTTTTTTTTTCTCTTTTTTTCAAGTCAATGTTTATTTTGTCAAAGCAAGACATTAAAGAAAGGCTCTAAAGACTCAACTGTTGAAGATAATTCTGGGGCATGGTAGAAGGCTCAGTGGTTAATAGCACTTGATGTTCTTGCAGAGGACCATAGTATAGTTTCCAGCACACTTATGGTGCTCACAGCTGCCTGTAACTCCATCCATAGGGAATGATTCCCCCTTCTGTTACCCACAACTTGTCTACATTCACACACTCACAACCTCTCCTATGGATACACACTCAGAGTGAGAGAATGATAATAATAATAAATGATTAATGTAAAATATGAGAAATAAATAGATAAAACCAGGTGATGGAAACAAAGGATAGCTATATCATTCTATTTTGTTTTAATTTCTTATACTAAAGTGTATTTTAATGTTCTTACAGAATATTTCCAGTATATTGGATATAAATAGCTTAATTTTTCATGTGATCAAAACCAGACTATATTAATCATTTATTTTCTGAAATCTTTACATCTAATTGTCAATTTATATTGGACTAAACTAGAAATTATAGATTAAACACATATTTATTTCAAAGTGTTCTCTTTCTTTTGAAAATAAAATATAGTATAAAAAAGTTACAAAATGTAATATTTATTTAAAGTGTTATTTTTATCTTTTTGGCATTTGTCACAGCATTCCTGACAGCACATATTAATTATAACTATTGTGACGTGACAACACCTTTCATCTTCTGATCATTTTCTTTTTCACATGACCCTGTCTCTCTTGAAAAATAAAACTCTTACTTTAGAAAAGCAACTTTAATATCTGGGATCAGTGGAAAGGGTCATGTCTCATTTATTAATGTGTTGGAGTCTTTGTCCCTTTAGTCTTTTTTGATCTGAAGAAAAATAACTTCATTTTTTGTGCTAGCCCCAAATACTCTTAGGCATTGAACTCATAGCCTTTCTATGCCCGGCAGCTGCTTTTTAAAGGGCTAAACTCTTCTTAGATTGGTTTCTACAAGTAAAACAATTTGAAGTACATCTATAAGGTTTATGAGATCAATAGACTGGCCTACACAGGAGATGGCAGAAAGCTTCTAAATGAATGCGAGCCACACTTTCTTCCAAAAGGCTCAACAGCTTTTAGACACAGCAGCCAGACCAAATTAGTCAGTACCTTCCGGATTCTCTACCAATCAAACCTCTGAGCAGAAAAATAAAGACAACAATTAGCTGAATCAAAATCATAGCTTCAACAGTATGTGCCCATGATGACACAAAAAGACCTCAAGACTTTAAAAAGGAAAAAAGATTGTTATTGTAACATGAATACTTCCAATGATTTCTTTATAAAGAACCAGGAAAGTAACTATAGGAATCAAGAAGTATTTACCTTGCAAATGGAAGAAAATATTACTTAGAACTGATTAACTTCTTGTTAAAAAGGAAATTACCAGGCTCTTTGGGAAAATACATGTTCTCACTTGTGCTTCCACTGCTTCACCATGGCTGGAATTGAGTATATATACTCCACATTGAGTATAATAATCCGGACTTCTACAGGGGTCACATCTTTCTTTGACAAATACAGGTTGTAGCCATAAATAGCAAAAACTGACTTGTATTCTTTGGGGAATGTTTTCTTGAGTGCTTGATGGGGCTAGAAGGTATTCTGCCTGTTATAGGATGAGGAAAGCAAGGGTCAGTATAAGCCAGCTACAAACTCTGTGACCTACAAAGAGACATGTCTGCAAGTTATATGATATGTTGGTGCAATGGTGACACAAATGCTATGGAAATAACCAACCACTGCTTCCCGCCAACCATTGGAGAGAGCACAGGGTCCCCAATGAAGGAATTAGAGAAAGGACTAAAAAGCTGTAGGGGTTTGCAACCCCATAGGAAGAACAACAATATCAACCAACCTGATCCCCCTCCCCCAGAGCTAGCTCCCAGGAAACAAATTACCAACCAAAGAGTATAAATGGCTCTAGCCGCATATGTAGCATAGAATGGCTTTGTTGGGCACAATGGGAGGAGAGGCCCTTGATCCTGTGAAGGCTTGATCCTGTGAAGGCTTGATGCCCCAGTTTAGGGGAATTCTAGGATTGGGAGGTGGGAATGGGTAGGTGGATGGGAGAGCACCCTCATAGAAGCAGGGGGAGGGGATGGAATAGGGAGTTTCCGGGGGAATCTGAGAAAGGAAATAACATTTGAAATGTAAATAAATAAAATATCCAATAAAAAAATTAGACTTAAAGCCCACTCCATAATATGCAACCTATACCTGATACTGAAAAAGTGGCCAAGTATTTGAAACTAAATAGGTTATGGGGTTTGAGAAAAACCTTTTTATATTCTGCTAAAGGAATTTAACAATAAAATGACTCCCAATGACTTACAGAGCATTGTTCAACCCTTATCAGTAAAAAAGTCTTTTTGAAGTAGGTGGTAATTAACCCAGAGATCCACTATTGAACTATAAAGAATATGAATGACATTGGAGCACAGAGTAGAACTAAATGGGATGCCACCATGAAATCCTCCTAAGGCCATGCAAAAAGAAGGTTGAAAATTTGTGAGAGGCAGAAGTGCTTGATGACTATGGGGCAGTGGGCTACAGGGAATAAAGGGAGTAGGAAAAAAATCTGCTTCCTGCCAGAGTTCTGGTGTTCTGGGAAGGTGGCCACAGGAGGACTGCCACATGCTTTACATAGGGCCCTGGGTGGGTGTCTGGCTGTGGGAAGCTACTGACCCAGCCAACAGGGGTGGACAGGGGGCAATTCTAGGAACCAGGTTCTCAGCCTCGAGCATCCCAGACACTGCTGGACACTGAAGAAGGGTGGAGAATAGAATGGGTACCCTAGGGTAGCTCAGTGAGCCTTGGGGACAGAAAGAAGGAGAGGGCAGGGGTTAGAAGGCCCTGAATGGTTCTTACCAGAGCGAGAATCCTTGGTCCAGTCCATCACTTGAGCGCAGGAGGGCCTAAAGAGGAGAGTAAGAAAGGGTGAAAGCCTAAAAAGAACAAGGAGGGGCCAAGCAGCTCCTTTTATAGTGGGCTGGGCTATCAGGTAACTGTGGGGAGGAGCATACCTGGCTATAGTCAGATAACTGTGGGGGTGGAGTCTAGCTAGAATGCCAGAAGCTTGGGACATCATCTGTGTGAATTATAGTCATAGAATCATGGAGTTGGGGGTGTCAAGCACCTGACTGGAAACATGCCTTACTTTTCTGTCCCTTGTAGAGTTTTCTACTGGGTCACCGGAGCAAGCCTCATCCAACCAAAATAGGCTGCCTATGAAAGTCCCACAGATGACTCCAAGGAAAAAGTATCTTTCATATATAATAAAACTGAATCACATATGAACTAATTCACAGAGATTGAAAGCAAGCACAAGATACATACAAGAACAAAACAGTCAAAGTTCAAGACTGAAGAAGTGGTAGGGAGAACAGAGACAAAGTCTCACCCCTAATCTAAAAGATACTTATAACTGACCCACAATGAGAAAGGGAAAATCAGTTTTCTCTAATGGAGTGTTTATGCCCAGTAGTTCAGCCAGCACAGAACAGACACCATGTTTTGTTGATTGTGTTTGTTTGTTTGCCCTATTTTGTTGTTTTGTTTTGTTATTTTGATTGCTTGGGCTTTTGTGAGTGGTGTGTTTTATTTTCTTTTAATTGTTTTATGTTGTTGCTTTTGGTTGTTTTGATTCCTGGTATGTGAGGGGGAAGAAGGGAGGAAAAGAGGGAAGGAGAGAGAGAGAAGAGAGAGACAGAGACAGAGACAGACAGAGAGAGAGAGAGAGAAAGAGAGAGAGAGAGAGAGAGAGGCAGAGATAATGAGATCATGAAGTTTGGTAGGGAGGTAGTAGGACCTTTGGGGTAAAACATGAGATATATATATTAGAATGACTCATTATGTTAGATATTCATGATTTATAACTTTTTGGATATATCTTTTTAAATTATTCCAAAATGTGTAATCTTTCCATATTCCTTTCATTTTTCATAAACCTAAAACTGACCTATAAAGCATTTTAAAAAATTGAACCTGGTGGTTCTTCTTTAAATTTAAATAGAGCAAGAATTGAAGAGACTATAATTGCATCTGGTTCACAAACTGTGCCTTAGACTTTCATAAGACAAAATGCGACTGAGATTTGCAACATGTGCCTCCACACTGCTGAAACCTCTGTTGCATATAAATGTCATGCACACATTTTTATACACATTTTATCTCTGCAAATGAGTGTGGCACACTTCAGGCAGCATTGCAAACATCTGGATACGATGAGAAACTTTATCAGCTCTCTCCAGGTTAAAACCTCAGAGTGAATTTGTCCATTGACTAAATGTTTTGAATCTGTTTTCTCAGCTATTTTCTCTCATGTTGGGATACTATTTTTGTACTGTCTGTGTGAAGGTGAGTCCTTGTCTTTCTTCACCTGCCTGAAGCTTTAATAAAAACCTGATGGCCTAGAGCTAGGCTGGAAAGAGAATGTGGGACTTCAAGGAGAAATAGGAACTCAAGGAAAGCATCAGGTGTGGGAGTTTCGCCAGCCAGACACAGAGGAAACAGGGTGTATGGGGACTGAATTAGAGATAATGGGCCACATGCAATAGATAAATTAGTGTAAGTGGTTATTAAGTTATATGAGCAATTTGGGAATCAGCCTAAAGTATAAGGTCTAAGATTCATCAATAATAAAATGGTGTCCATGTTATTGGGACATAGTAGGTTGAGACAATCCAGTGATACTCTCATACTACACCTTCATGTTTCCTAGCTAACTCTTCTATTCTAGTCTGTCTTCTATAAGATCCCTGAAGTAGATCCCTAAGCACAGTGGTGCTTTGTTACCTAACGTGAAGAAATACAACTTGTAGAATTTTTCTATATTATCGTGAGCCTTGACCGAAAGCCATATCAAAATAAGTGTCACATATTTGTCTACAAAAGTATAACATGTGTTGTTTTGTCTTAATTTGGTTGTAATTTGTTTTCTATGAGTGAATGTGATGCTTATAACATAAAAATGTACCCTATGTGAATGCCCGCACAATTTAGTAATTCAACGATTTCATTAACAACATCCATAAATTGAAGTGCATGCATTATAGAAAGTTTGTTAATATTTTAAATTGACTCCAAATATTATTAGGACAACTCTGTCCCATAAACATCACACCAAGGAAAGAAGCAATATAGAGGAAAAACACACACACACATAAACACACACATATGTGCACACATGTGCACACACACACACACACACACACACATACACACACACAACGTTTTCTATAAAGTGCTGCATTTTTATCTGTTATGGGAATTATTAAAATGAAATGCAAGAAAATGGGCTGCGCATTAGGACAGATAGGACTAACCTGAATGAGACATTATGACCTCTCAATGGCTTAACATACTCTTTCTTGGTGGTCCTCTGCCTTGCACACAATACCCCAGTCATCTCTGAGTCTCTAGCAGCTTCGTCTTTCTTTCTACATACTACCCCTCACTTAGTTAACCTACTTCCTTTTATCACATGTGATTATTTGTTCTTTTCTTCTATGTAGGATTGAAGCATCTATACTTTGGGCTTCCTACTTTTTAAGCTTCATATGATCTGTGAGTTGTAGATATTCCAAGCTTTGGGGCTAATATTCACTTATCAGTGAGTACATACCATATGTGTTCCTTTGTGTCTGGATTACCTCACTAAGGATGATATTTTCTGGTTCCATCCATTTGCCTGTGAATTTCACAAAGTCATTGTTTTTTATATCTATGTGGATGCCAGGGAAGCAAGAGCATCCCAGGACTCAATGAAGATGACTATAGACAAAATATGTAACAAAGAGTATATAGAAACTATAGCAACCACCTCCTGTAGATAGACATGACTCCCAGTTAATGAACCACCCATCTCAAACTTTTTAACCCAGGAATGGTCCTGTTTGAAGGGAAGACAGGGATGAAACATGGACCAGAGACTTAAGGAAAGGCCATCTAGAGACCACCCCACCTAGGGATCTGTGGGAAATTGCAGGCTGGTCTCCAGTCAAGCTGAGGTCTGAACCCCAGTGCTCATAATTCAGCTACATGACACGGTAGGTGTTCCCTCATGCTCCTGGAACTCTAGCCCCTGCCTAAGGTACTACCTCCCACAGCCCCCACAAGAGAAGCATGGTCAGTAGTCACATAAGCCATGGAACAAGCTACTGACCTTCAGGATAAACTCCTCCCCAGTTACCTAGCAACACTGAAGAGCATAAAAATGGCTGTTCAGCCCCCCTTACTCTCTTACTCTTATTCCTTTATCCTCTTACCTTTCCCTTCTCTCTATCTCTCTCTCTCCTCTTCTCTTTCTCTGCTTCTTTCCTTTCCTCTCCTCTCTCCTTCTTTCTCTCTCTTTCTCTCTAGCCTCCCCCCTCTTTCTCTCTCTCTCCTACCTTCTCCCTTTCCCCTGCATTTCTATAATAAAGCTCTTAAACCATAGAGTCTCTGCTCTGGTCCTTCAAGGCCGGCTGTGCACTCTGGTCAGTGTTGGGAACTTCTTCCCTCATCCCTCTCTCCCACAACCCTGGTGGCTTTAGCAAAGTAGCTCCAGCAGGCGGCGGGGGGAGGGGGGCTGTTCCCCAGGCAGGGCTGCCCCTTGGCCACCCCCTGAAGAGTGGGATAGAGGAATGCCCATCCAGGGATGAGTGGATAGGGTAGGTAGCAGTCCTCCCACGCCTGACTTACCAGAGAATAGAGAAACTCTGGTGGGGTGTGGTCATCTTTTCCTCCCCTACTTTCCCCAAGGCCTCCACCCCACCCCCTTTAATATGTTCCCCACAGGGATCCGTCCTACCTGCAGACAACAAACCCTCACACCATTGCAGATGCTAAGAAGCACTTGCTCACAGGAGCCTGATAAGGCTGTTCCTTGAGAGGTTCTACCAGCACTGGACCAAAACAGATGCAGATATAGCACCTGTGGGGCGGTGGGCCTTACACACAGACAGCCTGGTCCAGGGCCGAGCAAAGGTCTGGAACCCCAGTGACCCTGTGGGCAGTGATTTCTACATGCATGGAACAGAAGGTGTTTGGTCATGCTTCCTGGTCTCACCCCCAACCGCAACGCCCACCCCCGCTCCTCTTGCAGCTACAGCCTCCCTCCTACCCCAGAGAGGTGTGTCCATCAGTCATGTAGGAGCAGCACAAAGCCCCACCCCCCACTCCCATGCAAATAAGGTTTCCCCAAAGCTCTTAGACCAAACCAATGAGAAGTACCTCTTGTCAGATCCTTACCCGCTCTAAAACTGTATATAAGAATCCTATCTGGAAGGATTAGGGGTTTGCAAGAACTACTACTCAGAGCCTTCTGTCTTAAACTGGAAGGCATTACAAGATGGAGGTGGATCCAACTGCAGCAGCAGAAGCAGCAGAAGCAACGGAGCACCTTCCCCTCCCTGCCTGCACTCATTTCCCCTTGCCAGAACTCTCATACCCGGCCAGACCAGAGATCTCCGTGGAAAGCCTCTAGTACATGGGTCCACATGCACCCAACCATTGGACCGAGACAGGGGACTCTAATGGAAGAGTTAGGGGAAGGACTGAAGGAGCTGAAGGGGATTTCAACCCCATAGGAAGAACAACATCAACTAATCAGACCCACCAGAGCTCCTAGAGACTAAACCACCAACCCAAGAATATGCGTGGAGAGATCCATGGTTCCAGATACATATGTAGCAAAGGATGGCCTTATCTGGCATCAGTGGGAGGGGAAGCCCTTGGTTCTGTGAAGGTTTGATGCCCCAGAGTAGGAGAGTAGGAGGATGCTGGAGCAGTGAGGCAGGAGTGGG
The DNA here is from genome assembly GCA_902729485.2 of Mus minutoides. Taxonomy (NCBI): domain Eukaryota; kingdom Metazoa; phylum Chordata; class Mammalia; order Rodentia; family Muridae; genus Mus; species Mus minutoides. The sequence goes on along the minus strand of LR752310.1, from coordinate 23,540 downwards.
AGAATGAATGGAGTACGAGCTTAACAGAGGCAAAAGGGAAGGGGAGAGGGGAGATGGGATGGGGGTTGTGGAGGGCTAACAGGGAAGGGGAATATCATTTGAAATGTAAACTAATAAAATGATTAATAAAACAAAAAACAAAGAAAGTTACTGGAAGGGAAAAGTAACCATCAATAATACTCAGCTGTTAACTATGTGAGCTTCAGTAATGATTAGCCTGCCAAGACATGACTACTGGTACAATGGTGGCAAGAGTAACATGGAAGTTAGGCATATCATTGAGCTAAAACTGGACCCCCTGTATCTCTCAGACACCAACCAGGCAGCATACACCAGCTGATATGAGGCCAGCAACACATACAGAGCAGAGGACTACCGGGTCTGGACTCAGTCAGAGAAGATGCACCTAAGCCTGGAGAGACTTGGGACCCCAGGGAGTGGGGAGGTCTGGTGGGGTAGGGTTGGTGGTGGGTGTGGGGGCATCCTCTTGGAGATGAGGGGAGGTGGTATGGAATGTGGAACAGTAGGAGGGTTGACATAGAGAGGGATAAAGTCTGAACTGTCAAACAAGATTAAAGAATAAATAAATAAAATGTAATAAATATATATATATATATTGTGGAAAGACAGGTATAAGCCATAGGGGAGAATCTACTGATATTCTGCTGCTAAATGAATATAGTCTTAAATGGTTTTCTACAGATTTATCCTTACAACCATGGATTGTTGTAAGGATGCATCACTCAACCCTCATATGAGAAGCTTCCCTTTGCAATAGATCATGAATAACATGCTAATCCATACCTGCCCCAGATGAAAACTATAGCTCTGTAGAATCTAAGGGAAACATATGCACCACACCCTTCCCCATTAGTCTTAAGCATCATTGTAGAGGAGGTAAGGACTGAGTATAAGAATTGTAAGTTGTGGATGACAACAAGAAAACATTGTTGTTTGGAACATATGAGCAGCTGCCTAGATGAACTCACAGTGTTTGTGATAGCATGATCAAAAATTTGGTGCAATCCCAAGTTATAGCAAATTTCCCTATGGGGAGGGCAGTTAGTTGTCCGTGCCATACCACCCTTAGGCACAAAACAATAACCGACTGTTGGAATAAGAAAAGACAATTTTCTCTAAGATTTGGTCCCCAGCAAATTGACCCCATTCTAGTGAAAGACTGCTCATCAAAGAGTACTTGAACAGCACGACTGATATTGAAGTAGTAAAAACAAACAAATAAACAAACAAACAAAATGCATGCAAAGTTCAGTTAGTACAGAGGCAGTAGTTTGGATCTTAGAGCAATTGAGAGTGTGTAATAATACATTCAAAATAAATTTTATCAAACTCTCAGAAAATTAACAAGCTACATATTTGTGGTATTTGTTTTGTACACACGGCCCCTTTGTTTTAAACAGATGAATAGCATTTCCATTCTTTCATCAAATATCTTCCGACAAACAGCACTTTACTAGACATGAACATCTTTGTTTTCTTTGCTAAACTTGGAGAAACGCTGAGAGTTGTCTCTTGTTGCTTCTTGAGTAGACTTTTCAGGCTACCCTGGTCTAGCACAGTACATTCCACAAATGCTAGCGAAAGAAACCACTATAGTGGAAGAACCAAGGATGGCTTGAAAGTAGATTTAACATCTACGAGAAAAATCAAATGAGCCAATTTAACTTCCTATATTTAATACATAACTCAGTTTATTTCTTTCTCAATGTTTCTATCTTCACTGTGGATTCTGTTTTACTAATATTGTGCTCATCTTTCTCATTGTTATTTGAATCCAAGACCCGCTGTTTAAATGATAGAACTAAGAACCCCATTGCTTATTCGGACCTTATGTCATCTCTGCCTTAGGAATGAAGCCAGCTAGTGAGGAGAAACTCTTCTTTTCCCATTCAGTCCTAAACAGGCTTGTCTCCTTGAGACAACTGAATGCATATTGGGGTATACTTCCTTTCTTCTATTCTACCTTCTATTCACCTCTCTTCCCACCCTCTCTCTCAAATAACCGTTATACTTAATATAAACAGTTTCAACTTTATTTTCTTCTGGTTTTAATGAATTTTAAATGATGTTTGATTATTACGCGGTACTCCTTGAAATACTTCAGTTGACTTTATTCAAGCTTATATGGCTAGTCTAACATTGCCTCCCCCAACCCAGGCTGTCTCTAATTCACAAAATGTGAATGACTCTATTTTACTCCTACTCCAAATGGCTATGTATTTATAGTTAACATTGATTATTTACTGCATGCCAGGCACTATATTGAACACTTTGATGGACATTAATCTATTTGATCCTTTCATAGCCCTATTAAGTAGATGTTGTCATTCTCATGTTATAGATTAGAAAACACAAAGGTTAAGTAGCTTGTTTCAGTTTAATTACCTAATAAGTGTGGGAACAGAAGTCCATGACTTTGGCTTCCAAAATTAAAGTGTTTTCTCCTCACTCCTTGTTCCAATGCAGTATCCTGTCAATCTTGATAATGCAACAAGAAATTGTTCAACATTTCTTCCATAAGAATAATAAATATAAACTTTACAATTGCATGAAATGTTCAAGTCATTTACATGGCTTAATGTGTATATTTAAATGGCTAAAATTCATCAACAACCCACTCTCATTCTTTCTCATTTTCTGTTTGGTATTGCTAAGGGATCCACAGGTTGGAATTTGTGTGTCTCAGTTAGGGTAGCTCTCATGTCCCTGCAGAGCTCTGAGCCTGTGTTTTACTCACCTTCAAAGACTTTTATTTAATCAATAATAAATTTCCAAAGTCAAAATCCTAAGAATCCCTAGCACCATCCTTATAAGCTTTTAAAACATATCAAATTCTAAACAAAAGTAACAACTTAGTAGACATTTTTTGATTTTTTAAAATAATTGCTCAGTACTAACCGAATTATTTCAATGTGATATTTGTGTGCACAGTATAGCCCTTTCTGTTCAAATAATGTCACAAATCCCAACATATTCATAATTTGTTAGCCAATTGTTATTAAAAAAACACTCAACAACATATCAATGAGAACATTTCTGTTGCATTAGGAAACTGGTTTTTATAGCTAAAGTTTGAAGGTACAAAGAGCAGAGCTGATAAACCTCAGATAAAAGTAACTTATCAGGATGTGTGATCATGAAAGGAAGTTGTACTTTGAAAAACAATTTTCCCTGTTAAAAATATCCCTGAAAATATCATTCTTAATACTACTTTTGAGAATTAATGCTCCCTTGAAAAGGGTAATAAACAGATAAGTAGAAGGAGATAGGAAGGCTTTAAAGGTCAAAATTTCATAGGCTGACAGGCATTTCTTGTCAGTCCTTGTGAGATTACTACAAACATATTTTAAAACACTCAGAAGACATATGTCCAAAGAAGATAAAATTATAAAACTAATATTTCCTAGGATTGGATTTCCTAAGACTACAACAACAACAACAACAACAACAACCATCTTTTTAAGAAGACAAGCTTGACTGTCTCTCAAGTAAGATATCTATAATAGTTCTCTTGTGTAAAACAAAATTCTAAAATTTCTAAAGTAGATTCTCTAATATCTACTGCTTCCTTTTTATCACCTTCAATAGCATGCCTTTGTGAGATACTTGGATCATAATGATATAAAAATGATTTTCAGAAGTTACAGTCATTAAAAATCAAGTCCAAATCAGCAATATCAAAATCTCTCTTAAAAAAAAAACAACAAAATATCAAAAAAAGAGAAAAGAAAACAAAATATCTTTAAGGCTTATAGTACATGATGGTAATTTTTAAGAGTTATGTAATATGTCATCAAAAGAAGATACGGCTATAACTAATATATAGCTGACCAAGTATCAGTGTAAGAAACTCCCAAAATTGTAGTAATAACACAGGAATTAAGTAACAGACATTATAAGGAAACTATGTGGTATATAGGCCAAACCTATTGATTTTGGGTCTTTCAAGCTTAAGTTTAAAACTTAGTTTTGCAAAAATGACATGTAACACACTAAGGAAGTCACTTAAAAATTCAACTTTATTATTTAAACCAAAATTTCAGTGATTGAAGAGATGGCTCAGCCAGTAGTTATTGCTGTGTAAATATAAGGATCTGAGGTCAATCTCCACTATTCATGTAGAAAACATCAAGTTCACTGGCTTTTATCTGTGATTACAGTGTTGCTATGCTGAGACAAGAGGAACACTATTACTCACTGGGCATTCAGTTTGGCCAGTTGACAAGCTCCACATCAAGTTAGAAACTTATATTAGATGTTAAGGCAAAGAAAGAAAGAAAGTGATCCAAATCAACCTCTGGCCTAGACACACACACACACACACACACACACACACACACACACACACACACACACACACACACACACACACACACACACACACACAAACACACCCACCTTTCAGTATTTATTAGAGTTGTATTAAATGAAAGAACCAAGTATGTAAGATACCTTTTCGTAATGCCTAATATAAAATAGAAACTTAATAAACTTTGAGATCAGTCTTCAGGTATACACTATTATCACTGTACTTTAAAATTGTCAGGAACCAGTCTATGTGGTTCCCACATTTCAGAGATTCAAATTTTCAACAAGAATTAACAGGTATCATCCTCAGTGTTCCTAGCAGAATCAAGAAAGCTCTTTAAAAATAGGTGAATCCTCTTGCTGGCTTCAAAATCTAAGTGATTTTACATTGCATGAATGAGAAGAGAGATCAAAATCCCAGGATCTTGGGCAAAGAGAGATAGAGAATGTGATCTGATATCAACTTAAAGCATGCATACATACATACATACATACATACATACATACATACATACATACACATACACACAAACACACACACACATACAAACACACACACATACACACACACATACACACACACACACACACACACACACACACACACACACACACACACTGTAGATGCTTATATTCTGATGCTAATTTGTGTCTTCCCGATTAGTTTGCACAAAAAGATCTGCCCATAGCTTCTGAAAACCTGTCTGCAGTTAATTCTGACTGGTAAACAAAGATGCCATCAGCCAAAAGCTATGGAGGAGGGAGAGATTTGGGGTTCCTGGACTTGACACCAGGCTGCCATGCCTTAGGAGAGTGTAAAAGAGAGGAGAGGAGAGAAAGCATGCCTGAGGTGTAGGCAGGAGAGAAGGGTGGAATTGCCATGTAAAGAGGCTAGAAGAGCAGGGCCCAGAAGACTGCTCATCAGAAGTTGATGCTCACAGTCATCTATAGGATGGAACACAGGGGCCCCAATGGAGGAGCTAGAGAAAGTACCCAAGGAGCTGAAGGGGTCTGCAACCCTATAGGTGGAACAATACTATGAACTAGCCAGTACCCCCAGAGCTCCTGTCTCTAGCTGCATATGTAGCTAGTCGGCCATCATTGGGAAGAGAGGCCCCTTGGTCTTGCAAACTTTATATGCCCCAGTACAGGGGAATACCAGGGCCAAGAATTGGGAGTGGGTGGGTAGGGGAGCAGGGCAGGGGGAGGGTATAGGGAACTTTCAGGATAGCATTTGAAATGTAAGTAAAGAAAATATCAAAAAAAAAGAAAGAAAGAAAGAAAGAAAGAAAGAAAGAAAGAAAGAAAGAAAGAAAGAAAGAAAGAAAGAAAGAAAGAAAGAAAGAAAGAAAATAGTAACTTGGAATTATCAGTGGGAGGTAGATTCTAACAACATGTAGGCTAGACAGTTTCCCAGCTATTGTGATGCTTAAGACATATTTAAATGTATCTGGAGGAAATCATTCTTAGTGAGGTAACCCAATCACAAAAGAAGTCACTTGATATGCACTCACTGATAAGTGGATATTAGCCCAGAAATGTAGAATACTTAAGATACAACTTGCAAAACACAAGAAAACCAAGAAGAACAAAACCAAAGTACACGTACTTCATTCCTTCTTAGAATAGAGAACAAAACACCTATGCAAGGAGTTACAGAGATAAAGATTGGAGTTAAGACGAAAGGATGGACCATCCAGAGATTACCCCACCCAGGGATCCATCCCATAATCAGCTACCAAATCCAGACACTATTGCATAACCCAGAAAAATTTTGATGAAAGGACTCTGATATAACTATCTTGAGTGAGGCTATGCTAGTGCCTGGCAAACACAGACAGGATGCTCACATTCATCTATAACATGGAACACAGAGCCCCCAATGGAGGAGCTAGAGAAATTACCCAAGGAGTTGAAGGGGTCTACAACTCTTTAGGTGGAACAACAATATGAACTAAACAGTACTCCCAGAGCTCATGTCTCTAGATGCATATGAAGCAGAAGATGGCCTAGTCGGCCATCACTGGGAAGAGAGGCCCCTTGGTCTTACAAACTTTATATGCCCCAGTACAGGGGAATGCCAGGGCCAGGAAGTGGGAGTGGGCAGGTCGGGGATCAGGGCGGGGGTAGGGTATAGGGAACTTTCTTTCGGGATAGCATTTGAAATGTAAATAAAGAAAATATCTAATAAAAAAAAGACATTTAAATATAGAGGTTGTATGAACATGTTTTTTATTCGGGAACAAAATTATTGAGGCAGAAAGCAATCTGTGCCAGTACTTATTAATAAATTAATATATTAATCCTATAGCAGAGAGAGGGGGGAGAGAGAGAGACAGAGAGAGGGAGGAGGGAAGGGGAGG
>LR752310.1:0-13366 GCA_902729485.2 Mus minutoides | reverse complement strand
AGGAGAGGAGAGGAGAGGAGAGGAGAGGAGAGGAGAGGAGAGGAGAGAGAGAGAATAGGTGGGAGGGAGCTCCTGACCATGAGCAAGGACCCAAGAATGACATCCAGAAAGACAAGGAGCTCATGCAGCTGTGTACAAATGAATCCTTCCAAGAACCAGTCATTTTAGGGTAGGACCTCAAAATTGAGGTGGGAATATAGCCCTGATGCTGGCACAAAAATATTCTGGTGAGGCCCTGAACAGAGTTCCAGAGTAAGAGAAACCTGTATGTCTAATACATAGAAACCATTAATAAAAAGCATGTGCATTTTAAACTTATTATTATGACAGGTACAACCACAAAGAAAATGAGATAAGTAGCTGCTATAATTCTGACAGTGTCATTATTGCTAAACTAAAATCCTGTCACTTCATTCCTCCTCCCTCTTAGTCTAGTATTGTCTCGGGGGAAGTGAGCATCTTACACACATTCTCAATGGCAAAGGATGCTGGTCAAGTCAGCATAGTTAACATTGTTTAGTACTTGTTTTGCAATGAATTTATTTTAATAGTTGAAATGGCATTAAATCTCAAAGATGTATTGTTGAACTATGTCACTTCTTTTCTGAATTTCATCATCATAGCTAATTCAATATTTTTCAGAACAACAATGACAAAATAACTCCAAGACCCACATGATTGAATAAAAGAACAGACTACTGTAAGTTGTCTTAATACTTCTATTCTTGTTATACTTGTTTCACTTCTATATTTGTGTTATCACATGCATACACCCATACACCTATGCAATAGAGTTATGTTTGTGATAGACAGTAATGCTATAAAAATATTTCATCACTGTTAAAGTATCCTGTAACAGTTTCTACTCAATGAAATATAACTGAATTCACTTTAATTATTTTAGCCTGAAACAATAAAGAAATGAAAAGTGAATCTCCACTCTTTTTCTTCCCTAGCCAAGTCATCAGAGGGAACTATATAGATCAGGTGATATAGGTACAAGATGTTGATGTCACCATTGGGGTTGCTTCTAAATTAAATGTAGGACAGTGTCCTAAAATTAGTTCTCATTGAATGTGCATAATGAATAAGGAATAAACTTTTGTCACATTAAGATTCCCAAATTAACATTTTATTGCATTAGTAACAAAACTGTCCTAATATAGGGTAAAGTAATAGAAATTGATGGTAGAGTTACCTCTTTACAAGCACAGGTAGAAGCCATTATATCAACATGTGATGTGTGGAAAAGATGAGGAAACATTCTTGGAATTTTACTAGTTATACAAGCTATGTAGAAATTATGTCATATTCTGAAATTAATTATAATTTCTTTTACATCTACTTGGCATTGATATATGTTTTGATAGAGAGTTTGATATAAAGTACAATTTATGATTTGTATCTAGCTATTCCTAAATGATGTAAAGGGAAGAAATTATTTTATTTTGTCAAGTTTAAGTAACAACTTTGCAAGTATGAAGAGTCAAGGACCTCAGCTTTAGCAATTTCTTTTTTCTCCATTAATTTATTTATTCATTTTATATCCCAGTTGCTGCCCCCGTCCAGTCCCCCCTCACAGAGTCCCTTTGCCTCGTCTCCTCTCCACTTCTCCTGCTCTTCCCCCTGCCCTGGCTCATCAAGTCTCTGCAAGGTTAGGTGAATCTTCTGCCACTGAGGCCAGACAAGGCAGTCCAATTGGAGAATGGATCCCACAAACAAGCGACAGCTTTATGGAGAGCTGTTGATCCAGTTGTTGGGGGACCCACATGGAGACTAAGCTGCACATCTACCACACATGTGCAGGGGCCTAAGACCAGCCTGTGTATTCTCTTTGGTTGGGAAGTGAAGGCTGTTGTACTGTTACAAAGAATTAGTAATTTGCAATTTCAGTTATTCTAGTTCACATAGAATGGACTAAAGAATGGCTGACTATAAGGAACTCAGCATGGTGTCAACTGTCATACTTTCCATAGCAAATCCACCACCTTGGATTGCCTAGATGCCACCCGGCTCAAAAGACACAATTTTATCTCCAAAGTCAACATAATGGAAGAAGACAACAACATGCCAAGGTGATCCCTTTTATCTATACGTGTACTATAGTGTACATGCTTGTACATACACATACAGGAACAAATAAGTCAGTAAATAAATGTAAACCCAATCAATTCCTTTCAACTCAACAAATATATATTGAAAAATGACTATAGGTACTGATAGAAATGATACTAATGGAATGGTGCACAAAGGATTGTTACCATCTTTGACCCTACCCACTAGCAGTTTATCTTCTACTACTGGGTGCAAAAGCTACATGAAAGGAGACTGTATCTCAGTGCAGGGTGTCATGGTCTTAATATGGATGGCTAGAAGGGAAGAATTTCAAAAAATGATTCTATCCTAAGTTTAAGTAACCAATAAAACAGTGTCACCTGGAAAAGAAGCTGCACTTACTCACTTGGTGCGAGAAGTAACTCTTCAAAAGGTCGTTAGTGTCCTTAAACATTTTCCAAGGATTTTTACCAAGTATTTTTGTGACCAAGTTCATTGGAAATATTGAACTCTAAATTGGTGGGGTTGGGAATTCGCCTGGTTTTGCTTTGAGTGTGATAGATATATTTAGAAACACACCTTCATTTTCTTCTTTACATAATAGTTTGAATAGGATTGGCATTAGTTTACCTTTGTAGTGGAATAGAATTCTCCAGTGAATCCATTTTGGTCTGGTTTCTTATTTTCACTTAGTGGATTTATACTTTGTTTTATTGATCCTCTCTCTCTCTCTCTCTCTCTCTTTCTCTCTCTTCCTCTCTCCTCTCTCATCTCTCTCTCTGGTTGTTGTTTTTTTTGTTTTTTGGTTTTTTTTAAATTTCCTTCACTTCTCCCTGATTTTGACGTCCTTCTTCTGTCCATTTTTGGGGTTGCTCTTATTCTTCTTTCTCTAAGTCTGTTGGATACACTATTAAGTTTTAAATTTGAGATATATCAATATTTTTAATGTACATACACACTGTTATAAACTTTCCTCATGGAACTACCTTCATCATGTCCTATAGATTTTAATACTTATGTTTTTATTTTTGTTCAATTCTAGTAATTTTTAAATTTCCTTCTTGATTTCTTCTTAACCTAATTATCAATCAGTATTGAATTGTTTATGAGTTGTATCTTTTCTATTATTTCTATTGTGTGATGTTCAACTTTATTCCATTGTGAATACATGGAATTTATTTCTTTCCAATTAGAATGAAGATGTGATTTCAATTTTCCTGTATGCACCTACTTTCTTCATGTATTAATATGATTGATTTATGAGAAAGTCCCATGGGATGCTTATAGATAGTTTGCAAAACAATCATGGTAATCTGAGATATTGACCCTTCCAGTATTAACATAATTAATTAATATGATTGATATATTAATAATAAGTATTCTTGTTTTCAGAGACTGTGATATATTGTTGCTTTAGCTACTTTAGCCTTGGTCTAATCAAAATAGAGAACAAAGCCACACACACCAGAGAAGAGGTTCATTGCAGCTTGCGTCTCAGAGCAATTTCTGTTTCTCATGGCATGTCAAGTCTCAATCTGTAGAAGTGGACTGTAAAGCAGTGGGCATTTACACCATGCTGATAAGGGAGCAGACCGTACAGCTGGATCCAGGAGGAGGTATAATATTGACAAGCTTAGTTCTCCTGACCTACTTGCCTTGGTCAAGCTCAGTTTGCTGAAGTTTCCATAGTCAGCAAAACAGGACCACAGATGGGATCCAACATCTGAATCCTGAGCCTGTAGGTGAACTTGGAGATTCAAAACATAACAGTTACACAAATGTACTTTGAGCCTAAGACACAATATCAGAGTGGGTTTGTAAAAGAGTATAAGGATATTTCTTGTTAAACTCAGAGGAAGCCCAAAGCCAAGTCTTAATTGCTGAGGAAGATGGACTTCATCTGTCTGAGTATCTATAATGGAATAATATAGACTCTGTAGCTTCCAAAGAATTAAAACGTATTCTTTTATAAATTTGTACACTGGGAAATCAAAATACCACACAATAGGTAGAGAAGGCCCGATCCTTGCAGATAGTGCCATCTGACAGTTCTCATATGACAAATGGGACAAAGGAAAAGAGAGGCCCAGCACTGTGTTCTCACACTGTTGGAATTCTATGAGAGGAAGAAGGATAGTATTTCAACTAGTCAGTTCTCTCCATCTCTTTTACAAGGCCCTAGTCTGTTTTTGTGTGGGGGCCCTCTCTATGGACACTTTAGGAAAAACCCCATCTCTCAACAGCAACATGACAGAGATTATTTCCATGCATGAATCCTGAGGGATAGTCACACCAAGTAAATGTTATTTTAAAACTTCAGTTCCCATGGATATTATGCAAACTCAGTAAAATATGAGAACATACAAGAATCAAAACACAGAAAGGGGACATCCGGTATTAAACAACAGTACTATAGTTATAAAATAGACCTGAGGCAAAGCAAATCTTTGACCTCACAAGGGCAGACATGTTTCTAACAACATTTTATTAGTTCTTTGAGAATTTCATACACAATATTTTTAATTCATCCTCCTACTCTTAACTTTTTCAAAATCCAACAACACTAACCTTCCCCTTCACAGCCAACTTGGTATTGCTTTATGCTTTTCCCATGGAAAACATGGAATGCTGCTCATATATTCTTGAATGTGAGAATGGAATTGACTTTCTGGGAAAAAGTTCTATGAAATGGTCACAATAGCCAGGCCCAGAGACATGCAACTATTTTCCAGCATTCCAGGAACTAAGGCAGGAGAATCAAAGTTGAGGAGCCAGTCTGGATGAGTCATAGTGAGATTCTGACTCAAAAAAAAATAAATAGAAGAAAAGAATGTAGAACATTAATATGAGAAGAATGTAGATAGAAATATAAATTACAATGGTCAAAAAGCAGTAGCCAGAGAATGCTCTAGAATTAGTTGTTTAAGATACATTATACATAATATTATTAATTTTAGTAAAACATTTCATACAGTGAGAATTGTATAAGTACCTAACTGAACTCTCCTTTTTTAAGTCAAAATTCTCCTTTAATGTGTGCTTAAATAAAAAATATTCTTCTGAGTGCCTGCCATCCTACAGCAGTAATTTTCAGTTTTCTCAATTCTCTTCATGAGCCTAACCTTCAGCTCTGTGTTGACTGCATATGACATACCAGGGTACAATGTGCATTTCATCATGAGCTCCAAGGCCAGAACAGTCTTTTATGTTTTTTCCCCATGATCATCATTATGTAGGAATAAAAGCAAAATGTGGTAAATATTCATAACATATCTCTCAGTGAAGAATGCCAAATGTACATCTAACAAAATACAGCACAGATGAAAAAAGATGTCATTTTTAATGATGGCACTCAAAGAAACACATTTAAACTCTTTGAGAATAGTAATTTATCTGCACTGTTTGTCTTTTTTAATTTGCTGGCTTATGTTTCATATCCTAAGTTGCTTTTCTTTAAAACAATTTGCTATTTTCAAAGATGAGATAAAATATAAATCTCAAGTTTAGTTTTTATATATTTAAAGTTACCTTTCTCTATTTGTAAAATTAACACTGTGATCACAAGGCCAGCAAACTTCTGTCACCACACAAGTCTGACTCAGTCAGTACATACGTTCTTAAGCAACTGTGTTTCTTCGACAATATTCTGTTAATTTCATGTATGGAGAGGGGCATGCTGAAGAAAAAGATCATTGGCATGATCTCATTTATGGAAAATAATATATCTAGAAATAAAACTAACCAAAACAACATAAAGGGACTCTGCAATAAAAACTTTGTAACCCCCAGAAAGACATTTTATAAATAAAATAATTAATCAGAAAGGGAGCAGGAGGTAGGACATAGGAAGGATTTGAAGAAGGAGAGGGAGGACAGAAAATGATGCAGTTATATTTTAAATAGTCTACCCCTCATCAAGGAAACTTTACTGTGCAACAGACTGAGGCCAGTATAGAAAACCACAACCAATCAAAATGCAGAGTTGTGGGGCCTAGTATCAATGAATACATCACTCATGTGCCTAAGGCTCTGGCAACATTGTGGAACAGGGGGCAGAAAAACTCTAAGAGCCAGAAGATCAAGGAGTTTGCTGCAACATTGTATCTCCAATAAAGTCAGAAGCTATAAGCATAAAGTAGATTAAAGTCTTAATCACCATTACCAAAGAGGCATAAATACATAATTAGAGTCAGTGCTTCTAGACTGTTCTGTGAGTCTGACTGCCTAAGCACACATTCTCGGGATAATTTTTTTTTTTTCACCAAAGAGAATTTCATGATTTCATTTATTCAGTGACAAGTCTTTCTATTTTTTTCTTTTAATGTGTTCATAAGCAACTCCTCTCTCCATTATTCCTTATGGCCACATGAGCATTTTCTTGGATATTTCTATTAATAGTACCTCATGCCCTTGCCTCTCTTAATGGCTTTGGAATTGTATTAAAGTGATTAGAAGTCTTCTTTTCCCTAGTTGCCTTTCGTAAATGATGTGAAAATACCCCTCCTGCTGGGGTTAATCCACCAGCAAAATCCAAATGACCCAACAAAAATTGCATCTGTGGTAATTTGACTTTCTTTGTCCTTGCGACTTTTTCTGATCATCCAATAAGTCTTCTACTTTTTTCCTGTCTTTAAATCTCTCATCATTATTTATTTGCAGGACATATTTTCTACAGATAAAATCAGGTTGATGGGTTGTTTAGTTATTGCCTATTGGAACTCTCAAATGTTTCCCTGACATCTCAGTCATTCCTAATTAACATATTGACACAAGATAGGGTCACGTTCCCTTAGCTTGTATACTCATTAATGCTCATTTATGGGTCCAAAATATTCTGATGGAAAAAGATGCATTAATGTTCTCATAGAAAAAAGTATGTGCCAATGAGGCTAACCAAGAAGTCGGCAAGATCAATGAAAATTAGTTTTGCTAACATGGGAGGAATTTTACAGTGCAAGTCTCCCTACCTTCAAAACTATTCACAAACACTGAAAACAAAATTGGATATGGGTGCACCTTTTATTTTCTCAGTGGCTTGTGAATACCGAGGTAGAAAACAGAGAAAGAACCCTCTATGTGCTGTGTTTGTTACCCGTATTGCTGGGATCAAAGTTCTTTTGTTGAAACCACCTAATGAATGAATACCAGAAGGTATTGTCTTGCAGTTTCAGAGTGATCAACTCTTGGGTTCTTGGATCCATGCCTTTGGGTAGAACATCATGGTTCAAGAATATAACTGAGGCTGCTCCTCATAGCTTCTTGCATATTAAGCAGCAGGTAAAAGCTGGAGAATATGGGGGAAAATCAAGGAGAAAATACAGCACCAAGTATGTGGTCCCCATGACCTAAGTCCTCCAACAAAGTCCAATCTCCTGAGTTTTACTACTTTCCAATAACCATTATATTCTGAATCCATCAAGGGATTAATTAATCATTTGACAGATCAGAGACCTCACAATGTAATTAAGGACACAACTAAAAGTGTGTTTTAATCCCATAGTAAATTAAAGTCCAATGAAGATAACTGTTAAAATTTGCCATGACAGCCCCCAGGCTGACTTTGCTGCTAGATTTGGTCATTTATAGAAAAACTTGTTCTTTGGAAAGCTCTTCCTTTCCCACTTAGGATATTAAAAGACCACCCCTCTGCATACATGCACACACACACACACACACACACACACACACACACACACACACACACACACTTCAGAAAACAAAACCTTCGTTTCAGTACATACTCTCAGCTAGTAGATAATGAATATCATTTTACAATATGGGGTTCTCTGTCACTGAGAAATAGATCATAACCTAGGTCTTCCATAATTCTGTCAGGAAAAATAATGTTTTGCCTCTAGTCTTACCCACGGGCTGAAATATTTGTGAGGTTGATATTTATTAAATTTTCTCTTATATAATAAAACTTATGTGACAATTGCAATAAAAAGCATGGGGGTGGGGATGAAGAGACCATTTGTAAGGCCCAACCGTCTGGGTATATTTTAGGTAAACCACTCTAACCATTTCAGTTCCTTAAGCCAATCGATTCCCCTTTACAGTACGGCTCCTTTGGGCTAGATTTTTTAACTTGCAACTGAAAGAATTTTGCCTTTATAAAAAAGGTTCTCTCACAAAAGTTAAATTAGAAACACAACTTTTTGAATTGAGTAAAAGTGACATTATAAAGCTAATTTACTGAGTTAATAATTTTTTAGTGGAGTACAATCACATTCTCAAAGTGTAACATTTTAATGTTACAATGATTTACATAGTTCAATGTTTTTTTAGTTTTTTAAAGATATTCTAATGATATAATTTTATTAACTCTTACAATGTTCTTTTGAACTGTCCAAAGGACAAGTATGCTTATTTAATAAAATAATAGTCCTGTTCTCTTGTGCAGTTAATGACATATTTCAGTGAAGGTTGAATTACAAAGCACCAGATCATCTATGTAAACACATATGTAAAGAAACAATTACTTATCTAACTGTGCAGTTAGGACGTCATAATGAACAATTAGCTAAAGGTCCTCAGTGTTTATTTGAGAAATAATAGACCAATAAAAACCTCTGATGACAAGAACTGTAGGTAACTGAGAAGATCCAGGAGTGAGAAAAGTGGCCTTCCCCAAGGAAGGATTTACTAATTTGTTGTCAAGTACCAAAGGGTCTGCAGAAGAAAGATGTCTACAGGTGGAATTATATGCATTGAACAGATTATTATTAGGAATCTATAGGTATATGATTATATCCTTGTACTATATACTTGTATATATATGTGTGTGTATGTATATATATATATATATATATATATATATATATATATATATATATATATATATATATATATTTATATGAGAGAGTGTGTGTGTGTGTGTGTGTGTGTGTGTATGTGTGTGTAAAAGAAGCCATGAATTTGAAGGAAATTGGGAAGAACTTGAGGTAGGAAATGAAAAAAAAAACAGTTATTGTAATCAAATTATGATCTTTTTTATTACATATTTTCTTTATTTACATTTCAAGTGCTATCCCAAAAGTACCATATACCCTCCCCCCCAGCTTGCTGCCTTACACGCCAATTCCCAATTCTTGGCCCTGGTGTTCCCCTGTACTGGGGCATATAAAGTTTGCAAGACCAAGGAGTATTTCTTCCCAATAATGGCCAACTAGGCCATCTTCTGCTACATATGTAGCTAGAGACAGGAGCTCTGGGGGTACTGGTTAGATCATATTGTTGTTCCACCTATAGAGTTGGAGACCCCTTCAGCTCCTTGGGTACGTTCTCAAGCTCCTCCATTGGGGGCCCTGTATTCTATCCTATAGATGACTGTGAGCACCCACTTCTGTATTTGCCAGGCACTGGCATAGCCTCACTTGAGATAGCTATGTCAGGGTCCTTTAAGCAAAATTTTGCTGGCATATGCAATAGTGTCTGGATTTGGTGGCTGATTATGGGATGAATGCCCGGGTGGGGTACTTTCTGGATGGTCCATTCTTTTGTCTTAGCTCCAAACTTTGTCTATATAACTCCTTCCATGGGTGTTTTTTTTCCCTATTCTAAGGAGGAATGAAGTATCCAAACTTTGGTCTTCGTTTTTCTTGACTTTCTTGTGTTTTGCAAATTGTATCTTGGGTATTCTAACTTTCTGGGCTAATACCCACTTATCAGTGAGTGTATATCAAGTGAATTCTTTTGTGACTCGGTTAGCACACTAAGGATGATATCCTCCAGATACATTCATTTGCCCAAGAATTTCATATTTATTTTTTTAATAGCTGAGTAGTACTCCATTGTGTAAACGTACCACTTTTCTGTATCCATTCCTTTGTTGAGGGACATCTGCGTTCATTCTAGCTTCTGGCTATTATAAATAAGACTTCTATGAACATAGTGGAACATGTGTCCTTATTACCAGTTGGAACACCTTCTGGGTATATGCCCAGTAGAGGTATTGCTGGATCTTCCTGTAGTACTATGTGCAATTTTCTGAGACTGTTAGACTGATTTCTAGAGTGATTGTACCAGCTTGCAATCCCAACAGCAAAGGAGGAGTGTTCCTCTTTCTCCACATCCTCACCAGCATCTGCTGTTACCTGAAGTTTTGAACTTTGCCATTCTGACTGGTGTGAGGTGGAATCTCAAGGTTGTTTTGGTTTGCATTTCTCTGATAATTAAGGATGTTGAACATTTTTTCAGGTGCTTCTCAGCCCTTCAGTATTCCTCAGTTGAGAATTCTTTGTTTACCTCTGTAGCCCATTTTTTAATGGGGTTATTTGAATTTCTGGAGTCCAGCTTTCAAGCTCTTTGTATGTATTGGATATTAGTCCCCTATCAGATTTAGGATTGGTAAAAATCCTTTCCCAATCTGTCGGTGGCCTTTTTGTCTTATTGACTGTTTATTTTGCCTTACAGAAGCTTTGCAATTTCATGAGCTCCAATTTGTCAATTCTTGATCTTACAGCACAAGCCATTGCTCTTCTGCTTAGGAATTTTTCCCCAGTGTCCAGATTTTCCAGGCTTTTCCCCACTTTTTCCTCTATAAAATTCAGTGTCTCTGGTTTTAAATGGAGTTCTTTGATCTACTTAGACTTGAGCTTTGTACAAGGAGATAAGAATAGATCAATTGGCATTCTTCTACATGATAACCGCCAGTTGTGCCAGCACCATTTGTTGAAAATTCTATCTTTTTTCCACTGGATGGTTTTTAACTCCCTTGTCAAAGATCAAATGACCATATGTGTGTGGGGTCATTTCTGGGTCTTCAATTCTATTCCATTCATCTAACTGTCTGTTGCTGTACCAGTACCATGCAGTTTTTATCATAATTGGCCAGTATTACAGCTTGAGGTCAGGCATGGTGATTCCAACAGTGGTTCTTTTATTGTTGAGAATATTTTTCACTATCCTATGTTTTTTATTATTCCAGATGAATAGGAAATTGCCCTTTCTAACTCAGTGAAAAATTGAGTTGGAATTTTGATGGGGATTGCATTGAATCTGTAGATTGCTTTCAGCAGGATAGCGATTTTGACTATATTAATCCTGCCAATTCATGAGCATGGGAGATCTTTCCATCTTCTGAGATCTTCTTCAATTTCTTTCTTCAGAGACTTGAAGTTCTTATCATACAGATCTTTCACTTCCTTAGTTAGAGTCACACCAAGATATTTTATGTTGTTTGTGACTATTGTGAAGGGTGTTGTTTCCCTAATTTCTTTCTCAGCCTGTTTATCCTTTGGATAGAGAAAGACTACTGATTAGTTTGAGTTAATTTTATATCCAGCTAAGGCGCTGAAGTTGTCTATCAGGTTTAGGAGTTCTCTACTGGAATTTTTAGAATCACAAATATATAGTATATCAGCTGCAAATAGTGATATTTTGACTTCTTCCTTTCCAATTTGTATACCCTTGAATGTCCTTTTGTTTTCTAATTGCTCAGGCTAGGACTTCAAGTACTATATTGAATAGGTAGGTATAAAGTGCACAGACTTGTCAAGTCACTGATTTTAGTGGGATTGGTTTGAGTTTCTCTCAATTTAGTTTGATATTGTCTACTGGTTTGCTCCAGATTGCTTTTATTATGTTAAGTATGGGCCTTGAATTCCTGATCTTTCCAAGACTTTTATTATGAATGGGTGTTGGATTTTGTCAAATGCTTTCTCAGCATCTAAGGTGATGATAATGTGGTTTTTGTCTTTGAGTTTGTTTATATAGTGGAGTACGTTGATATATTTGCCTATATTATTCCATCCCTGCGTCGCTGGGATGAAGCCTACTTGGTCATGGTGTATGATCATTTTGATGTGTCCTTGGATTCAGTCTGCAAGGATTTTATTGAGTATTTTCGCATAAATATTCATAAGGGAAATTGGTCTGAAGTTCTCTTTCTTTGTTGGATCTTTGTGTGGTTTAGGTATCAGAGTAATTGTGGCTTCATAGAATGAATTGGGTAGAGTACCTTCTGTTTCTATTTTGTGGAATAATTTGAGGAGAGTTGGAATTAGGTCTTCTTTGAAGGTCTGATATAACTGCACTAAACCCATCGGTCATGAGATTTTTTTTGGTTGGGAGTCTAGTGATGACTGCTTCTATTTCTTTAGGGGAAATGGGACTGTTTAGATAGATAATCTGATCCTGATTTAATTTAGTTACCTGGTATCTGTCTAGGAAGTTGTCCATTTTATCCAGGTTTTCCAGTTTTGTTGCATATAGCCTTTTGTCATGGGATCTGATAATGTTTTGTATTTCCTCAGGTTCTGTTGTTATGTCTCCTTTTTTATTTCTAATTTTATTAATTAGGATACTGTCCCTGTGCCCTCTCATTACTCTGGCTAAGGGTTTATCTATTTTGTTAATTTTCTCAAAGATTCAGCTCCTGGTTTGGTGGATTCTTTGAATAGTTCTTTTTGTTTCCACTTCGTTCATTTTGTTGCTGAGTTTAATCATTTCCTGCTGTATACTCCTCTTGGGTGAATTTGCTTCCTTTAGTTCTAGAGCTTCTAGGTGTGCTGTCAGGCTGCTAGAGTATGCTCTCTCCAATTTCTTTTTGGAGGCACTCAGGGCTATGAGTTTTCCTCTTAAGACTGCCTTCATAGTATCCCATAAGTTTGGGTATGTTGTGGCTTCATTTTCATTAAACTCTAAAAAGTATTTAATTTCTTTCTTTATTTCTTCCTTGACCAAGGTATCATTGAGTATAATGTTGCTCAGTTTCCACATGAATGGTGGATTTCTATTATTTATGCTGTTATTGAAGATAAGCCTTAGTCCATGGTGATCTGATAGGATGCATGGGATAACTTCAATATTTTTGTATCTGTTGTGGCCTGTTTTGTGACCAATTATATGGTCACTTTTGGAGAAGGTACCATGTGGTGCTGAAAAGAAGGTATATCCTATTGTTTTAGGCTAAAATGTTCTATAGATATCTATTAAATCCATTTGTTTTATCATTTCTGTTAGTGTCCATGTGTCTGTGTTTATTTTCTGTTTCCAGAATCTGTCCTTTGGTGAGAGTAGGGTGTTGAAGTCTCCCACTATTATTGTGTGAGGTGCTATGTGTGCTTTGAGCTTTACTAAAGTTTCTTTAATGAATGTGGCTACTCTTGCATTTTTAGCATAGATATTCAGAATTGAGAGTTTATCTTAGTAAATTTTACCTTTTATGAGTATGAAGTGCCCCTCCATGTCTTTTTTGATAACTTTGGATTGAAAGTCAATTTTATTCGATATTATAATGGCTACTCCAGCTTTTTTCTTCTGACCATTTGCTTGGAAAATTGTTTCTACCCTTTTACTCTGAGGTATT
>LR752309.1:67970-94307 GCA_902729485.2 Mus minutoides | reverse complement strand
CTCACATGCAAATTTCCTCAACAGCTGATGCCACCCTTCTCCTTTCTTCTGCACTTGTCTCTTGTTTCCAGCTTTACTACCTAAGGTCATATACTAAGTACATGCATGCATTTCTATAATCCTAATTCCCAACTATGAGGAAACTAAAGGGCTGAAGTCTTTTAAGAGCCATAATTCATGTGCTGTTGTCATAATTGACCAGCTAAGCTAAAAAAGATTATTAAACATAACTGGTTCTTAAGAGCTCAAAGGTGCCGGGCATGGTGGCACGCCTTTAATCCCAGCACTTGGGAGGCAGAGGCAGGCGGATTTCTGAGTTCGAGGCCAGCCTGGTCTACAGAGTGAGTTCCAGGACAGTTAGGGCTACACAGAGAAACCCTGTCTCGAAAAACCAAAAAAAAAAAAAAAGAGCTCAAAGAGCCCTGAGTCAATCATGGAAAATATGTTGAAACAACATATTTTTGGCAAATTAA
This sequence comes from Mus minutoides, assembly GCA_902729485.2. Lineage (NCBI taxonomy): Eukaryota > Metazoa > Chordata > Mammalia > Rodentia > Muridae > Mus > Mus minutoides. The sequence continues at coordinate 93,834 of LR752309.1, read as the reverse complement.
AAATTAAGAGTACTAAAAGGAAAAACATAGATTTTCTCAGAAAAACATGAATTAAATATAATTTCCATAGAGAAATACACAAATCTCCTAATTAAACAAGTACACACTGATCGCCACATGCAATTAGAGTACCATGCTAGCTTTTTCAACCATGTCTTACCCGTAATCGATAATCATCCACAGTCCAGATTCGGCTTGCAAAATCATTTGAAGCTGCTAATAGGTAAGCTCCCTACAAGAATAAAAAGAAAAACATTTAGCAAAATGCAGTTCACAAAGCACAAATTTCCAGTTAACAGGTTCAAGAAGGCATTCAGATGCTTTCAACTATCCCTCTAAGCTAGACATAACATTGTAGCATATTGTCAAGTGTGCTGACAAGTACCTCACCCAGTGTTTGAAACTGAGTCCTTCCCTCCTGGATTCACCTGAGCTTACAAGAGCACAGACAATACCCCAAACTCACATCAGAGCTCAGCCTCACCCATTCACCTTTCCCTTCACCACTGTCCCCTTAACACCAGGCAGGACGTCCTGATATTACTGATGGGCAAACCAGAGAGCCCAAAGGCCCCACCCTTCTAAGTCATCTCCTACCTATCTTTGAGGCCATTCATCTTCCTCTGCAACTTCCTTTGGATCCCCACTAACTTAATCTTACTGGACTTTTGGGGGCCATTTAAGACTGCTTTATTCTGAACCTATTTTTTAAAACCTCTCAAGACTTGAGGAAGATCAATGATGAGGCACTTGTGTAGCATGTCCAAGTACTTGGGGTTGATCCCCAGAATTGCTAAAAAAACCTCTCAAGACTTATGGAATGGCTTTATGAATGTCTAAACCGTTTGACATCACATGCTTCCCAATACCAGTCTTATTTCCTTCTGTTTCCCTGACATCCAGGCACCACTGCTTGATGCACAAAGATGACTGTCACCTGGCCAGTGCCCATTCCTCAGATAAGGTTCTCAGCTTCCTGAGAAGCAGATGTGGATGGTACCTCTCCCAAGGAGGGCAACAAAACATTGCACGACACGGGGGCTATTCCATCAAACCAGTAGTACTCTTGAGTAGCTTCTGGACGTACCCTGCTCCAGCTCTTCTCTCTGTTCCAGCCTCTAATGCCCACCACCCTTTGTATAGGTCTGCCTCAAATGGTTTACTCTGTTCCCTAAGCTAACCTGAGAGGTGTATTATCTTAATACCACAGCCTGCAGTTCAATGTTGTCTTGGCATTCTCTTTAAAATGTATTTTGTGTGTGTGTGTGTGTGTGTGTGTATACAACTTTCAGAAGTCACTTCTCTCTTTCCACCATGTGGGTCCCAGGAATTTAACAGGTTGTCAGGCTTGGCAGTCACTACCTGTACCTGCAGAGCCACCTTGCTGGTCTGGCTCTTTTAAAGGGAAATTCCTCAAGGGAAGACACCACTCTGACTCCTAGGAATTGGATTCAAACTGCAGAGATCATGGAAGTCTTGTGGTTATGTTGTAGTTATTGTTTTTGTTTTTAGTTTCAAGAATCAGCTATCTTCAATTATTTTTTTTTTAAATCTCTAAAATTAGCCAGGCATAGCAGAGCACACTTGGGATGCAGAGGCAGAGCACCCTGGTTCTAGGACAGCCAGGACTATATAGAGACCCTGTCTCAAAGACAATCAAAACCCAACAACCTGAAATCACAACATTAGGTACTTACAGCACTATCAAATTCAATGCTTGTAATTCCAGCATTACTGCCAGACAGGGAGCCCTTGAATTCACATTTATCTGCATGAAACAAAATTAAAGTTAGTAAAAGGGGCAGTGGAACACAGTGCAAGCCAATCAACACCAAACAGGAGCTTTACTGCTGCACTGCTGAGTCAGACAAGATAGAAGAGAACAGGGGCATTCTGCTGCAATTCAAGTCCTAAAACAATGCAGACTCAGGCATGTTACATGCATGTTTCCAAGTTGCCCTTTAGGACACACGCAGGCCTTCACATTCATTCTCAGTGAATTTTGCTACATCAATGTTTGGGTTTCCATCATTATTGATGGAAACTAAAAATTCTGAAAACCACCTTCAACTTTTCCTAATTCCTGTTTTGTAATGTTCATTTCATTATGACCTGAAAAACTGTTGGACTCTATAATCCTATCAATCAAGACAGCCAGCTGTCAATCCTCCCTCCCTGTGTACAGCCCCCTCACCAACAGTACTTCTCTTCCAGCCCTCCATTCACCCTTCTCATCTCCCAGAGGTGTTTACTGACCCCAAACCCAAAACCACGCTGCTATTTAGTTAATAGCTAGGTAAGTGCCCTACTGCTGAGCTACACCCGCAACTGATTAATTTTACAAAGAACATCTGCCAAGATTTAGTTCCTTATGGTTGAGCTTTATCTTCCGACCACTTCAGTCATTCCATCTGTCCTAACAAACATCTCTGAGCAAAGCATAACACTCTCGCAGGCTTCAACAGACTAAGGGGATTACCTGAGTCACTTTCCTGCAAACCAAATCAAGAGCAGACAGGTACAATGCTTCACCAACAATCAATATATTCAGATCAAAAGGTTCAATAAACTGCTTGTGCTCAAACAAACACCAAAAGCAGTAATCCGCATCTTTCTCTTTGTTCTAGAGCCTCGCTAGAGAAGGCTTTAGTGTTAAGAGTACAGGATTTTTACCTGAGCCCCAGAGAAGATAGCAGCAGAACCATGAGTTCCAGGCTAGGCTGCACTTCAAGTCGTGATCTCAACTAGTCCCAACTCCACTATTCACACATACATTAAACAAATTAAAACGTAATTCAAAATAAAGTGAATTCATAATAGAGCAAAAAGTCACTCAGCTGTTACCAGAGCTGCCTTCTAAGGACACCAAGGCTCTTACCTCCGAATGCTTCCCAAAGTTTAACCCTGCGGTCCATGCCTCCAGTGGCCAGTAACCGGGAGCCTGGACTGAACTGCACTGCATTGACCTCTCCATCATGCGCATCCTACAAGACAGTACCTTTTTCAAGCTAAATTATCATCACCTAGGAGCCTAAGACATACATACACTCCAAATGCTTAACCCTCTGCTGAACATTCAACCTTAAATAGAGCTGGATCCAACTATGAGCTCTGAGTGGACTCTGCACCCTAACTCTCCTAAGATTCTACTTTAATTTTATTCTTCCACAATTGCAGTAGCATGAATTCATCCATTTGAATATAGTATTAGCTTCCTGTGTAGCCCAGGCTAAACCTAAACTCAATGGTAATCCTCGGACCTTGGTCTCCTAAGCACTTGGGTTACAGGGCTTTGCTACCATGTTGGTTTGTATTTACTTAAGCAAAAATTTACTTAAGCAAAATGTGTTCAAAATCAGCCAGGTGTGGTAACATACACTTTTTCCCTCTAACCCACCCCCAGAAAGCATACAGACTGCCGAAAGTTTAAGGCCAAACAGGAAATACAATACTATACCCACACAAAAAAAGCACTTAAAATTAATGTATATTGACTAAAGTTTGCCTTTTCATGTGTGGGCCAGAAGAAGGTATCAGATCCCTTGAAGGTGGAGTGATAGATAGTTATGAGCTATCTGATGTGAGAGTTGGGAACCAAATTCCTCTTAAAGAGCAGGAAAGCACACTTAACTATTGAGATATCTCTCAGCCTCGGAATTGCCTCTTCTATGCCAAATACTTACTCCTATTATGTATCACTAATATCTACGTACGTGGTAACATACAGCACCCTTAGGAAAGTGAGTGAGAGTGAGTGTGTGTGTGTGTGTGTGTGTGTGTGTGTGCGTGCGCGCGCGCTTGCACTTGTTTTGTAGGTTTCTTACTCAGCCTTAATACCCTGACACAAGACTTCTCACTGAACTTGAAGCTATGCTGACAATCAGCAAGACCCTGTACTTTTCTGTTCTCCATGCCTCTGGGCTGGGGTTATAGTAGGCACAAAGCCCTTCAGCTTCCTAGATGAATTCTAAGGATATGAACATAGGTCCTCATAGACTGCAGCAGGCAATCTTACCTACTAAACCCTCTCTGTAGCCCCAGCTAAAGTGTCCCTTGGCCAGTACTAATACTGTGAGTCTGTGTAGCTCATTCTGGAAACGTGGCACTAGAATGTACTAAAATTATGATGTTCAACAGAGTTTAACTTCCTGTAGCTTCATTTTATCAGAAAAAAATTTATAATCCACATTGTACTTGAAAAAAATCAATAAATGTGCTATTTTAGGAGAATTATACATTCTTCATGTGAAATTTTTTTTTTTTTTTGAGATAGGTTGGAAATTGATTTCTAGGTCAGGCTGACCCTTAAACTCATATTCTCTTGTCTCTGCTTCCTGAGTGTTGGAATTAAAAGCATGTGTCACTGTGCCCAGCCCTTTCACAGGGGCATTTCTAAGATTAGCATGGATGAACACCCACATTCAGAATGAGACCAAGTAAAAGCATCCCATGTGAAGGGATGCTATATTCCCCAACACAACAGTGGATATAGAACTACTTGCAAAGCTGATGTCTAGGTTTTGCTCTAAGTACAGTAAAGCCCAGGGAGGCAGCACCTCCCTAACTGACTGGGACATATTAATACTTTGGTGATGTGACTGTCCACTTTCCTGCTCATGTCCAACTGCTGGAAATCTGGTAGCTGACCTGACTTTTTCACCTCACGCAGCTCTCCTTTGTAAGAATATTCTGTCCTGAGGTCTCAGATTGAAAACTAGAGATCATGCACCGTCACACCCATCTGCCACTCATCAAGACTCCTGCATCATGGGTTCTGTTGGATAGTAGTCAGCTGTGAACCGTTCACTCTCAGAACACACACTGGCAGCATCCTAAATTATCAGCTGCTCCATTATCCCATGCACATAACTTCAATGTGCTAGGAAAAAAATGGGCTGCTGGGAGTAGAGGGCAAGGAAGGGGCTGTGACATTCAGTGCAATCAGACCTTTTACCAATCATCACTGACCTCAGTAAGGTATGGCTCTGCTCTATCCAACTGCTCCCCCAAAGCAGGAGTCAGACAACATGGAACCTCAGTCAGCTCACCACAACGACTGACTACCAATGAAGCTTTTGCAATGCCCTGAACCAAAAGTTCTACGGCCCAGGAGCTGTTCCACTAACTGAAAGCAGGCTCAAGCTGCATGTCTCCCTCACCTAAACCTGCCTTAACCAACTCCAGGCACAGCAAGTCACAATGCCTCTCAGCTTCTCCACTGTTTTCAAGGCTTTGAGCAAGGTAGATCATTTTCTCAGGTTAGACCAATTTCTGTTCTAAAACCCAACTGGGACCAAGGGTAACTGTTACTGCCAGAACCCAATTGAGATTCCCAGCTACTACATTTAATGTTTTCTGTCCAATGCTGTGTCCTGGTTCCAATCACAGGCTCTTAGTGGTTGGAAGTCATCCAGATACAGTGTGATTTATGAAACCAACAGCTGCTCTGGTGGATGTCATTATTTTTAATTTTTTTGTGTGCATGTAAGAGTATTTTGTATGTACAAATGTTTGTGCACTATATGTATGCCTGGTGCTCATGAGGCCAGAAGAGTATGTTGGATTCCCTGGAACCAAACTTACAGACAGTAGTAAGCTGCCATGCATGTTGTGCTGAAAATCAAACTCAGGTCTTCTGGAAGAGCAGCTAGTTCTCTTAACCACTGAGTCTTCTTTCTCTCTAGCTCCCCACTTTTAACACGAACTATTTCTCTAGTGCCTCTGAAAGACATAAACCTCCATCATGAACTTCACCTTAAACTGCAGCTAACTGGTAAAAACAACTGTACAAATCACATGGTTTCTTCTCCATCCCTAGTTCTCTCTTGCCCTGCTGCTCAATTCACCAATCCTCTTAGCCACTTGCCTGCTCCAGAGGATGTCCCTAACAAACTCTGTGTGCTGAAACTAAGCACAACATACCTTAATTCCCCACAGGTCACAAAGCCAGCAGGTCTAAATAAGTCAGCAATGGAAAGCCTAGATGTAGCTCTCAAAGGACCAGTTAGTTCCAGATCCTGCTACCATCCCAGGCTCAGAGGGGACTGAGTACAAAGCATACTTACAAAGACATACGAGGCAGTAGTTGGGACTCTCACATCTTTACCAGAAGCGGGATGAGTGTCCATGATATCCTGGGGGACTGGGATGGAAGAGACAGAACGTCTCCTAAGGAATAACACAAAGGCAGACATTATACAAAACTGCACAGGATCAGTATCCATCAGATTGCCAGAAAAGCCTCAATGATGACCTTGTTTAAGCAGTGTGCCCGTGCTAATTTAATAGCTGTTGTCTTTCTAGACCCTCCAAAATTCAGGATTCATACCACCTCGCTCAAATGACAAGAAAGAGTTAGCAATACCTTACCTCTTGTTTGCTAACTCATGGGCTCTAAAACCCAGCACTGAAGCAGTCTCAATGAAAGCTGCTTGCCCTGTCAGTCAACTGTGAGAAAACTTTCTCCACCTAACACACTAGCTAGCTTAGAGGCGAACTCTTGGCACTTTGAAATACAGTTTTACGCTTATTTCCATGCCTATTTACAACCACCCTTAGCTTTTACACTTGTGGTCAAGGCAAAGTCAAACACATGCTAAGAGAAGAGCATCAAGAGCACGATGACTGCAGGAGCCCAACCTGACTGCCCAGCTCAAGGGCTCCAGCATTCATGCCTAGGAGCATGCAAAGCGTCCTGGTTAGCATGTGGACATCGATGATTGCGGGCAGCACAGTGTGATCAGCATGATTATCAATAACCCACACTCACATGCTGGGCTGAGAGAGGGTAATATTTTCACCTGGCAGCATCAGAAGAATGATGTCCCAAAAGGGGAGATTCGGACAGACTAAAGGGAAAGGCCATAGATCAGCTCGCAGCAAGATAAAAAGAAAGGAAGTCGCAGAAAGAGGAAGAAGCTAAATGACAAGCTGAATTAAGGCATTCATGTTCTTGGCACCACTGAAATTCTGGTGTACATTAAAAATAATACATCATATACATATGCTTAGGAATATTTACACATTTTCAAAAGGAAAGGTGAAGGTCTTCTAACCTACCCAAAGATATTAGTGATAGAATCCAGAAGGCCTCCAGCAGGCTGCGAGAGTCGCTTACTAAAGAGGAGGGGAGGATAGGTTTAAACCTTAGAAACATTTTGCCCCAAATCAAAACAGCCCCTAAAAATAAGTACCTGGGAATACACTTTCCATTCCCAAATCCCAGCCAAGACAAATTCAACACAGCATTTGAACCACCAGGAAATAGTAAGGAGGGAGAAGGAAAACCCAGCCTACTGTCTTAAAGAAACAAAAGGCTCCCAGGATTAACCTGATCTCCCTGCAAATGACAAGGAATCCGTCTAACATACCTAAAAACGTCTAGGTGTTCATGGTAAATCCAACGCATTCTTTCAGCTCTACTTTAACAAAACCCTACAGTATCTGTCCTTGTGTCCTAGGCTCTGGTCACTAGGTATAATAAAGTTTAACGGTACACCCATCTCTCAGAAGGCCACTGTACCTGTTTGTGTTAGAAATGCTAGGCCACCAGTACTCTACCTCCCTCCCACTCTCTTCTCTGTGGGGTGGAAAGGGCTTGGGGACTTTGGGTACATATGACTAGGTTCTCATGTCATGTCCACAAATGAGCAGTCACAGTGATGCTGGCGCTTGCCTTTCCCCCACCCAGCCAGTCCACTCACGTAGCTGCTCTGCTGACGGCTCGGACAGGAGAGGTCTCTTCTGTGTGATCTGAGGTCTCATCCACAATGACTTCAATGTCATCATCCCTGGAAAGAAATGAAAGAGAATCTGTCATTGTCCCAAACAGGAGGTGTGCAAAGGCCAGTACCACATTCTAGTGGACACTCTCTGGAGACTTTGTTGCAAAGTGATGGTGAAGAAGAAAAGGGAACTCCACTATATGAGAAACTAACTGTGTACCTATTCAAAACCAACAGTGCCAAATGAGAATAAATAACTTTCCAAAAGCAAAACCTAAATGTGTGTGCTTCTGATGGCTGGAGGCTCTGCACACTTCCTGTGATATCATCTGGTCTCAACATGCTCCTCTTTCCCAGCGGGTGCCAGATACCTCTGGAATTCCTCTTCCTACAGTCTTGTAGGTCAATTTTTTCCTGATGGTGGGGAAGGCAATTAATTATTTTGATATTAATGATCTGTTGTATTGCAATCTTCATGAGTAAAATAGCTTAATAAATTAAGAGTTCACCACCTACTGTTTGGAGGTTTAAGAATGTGAAGGCTAGATTTGTTTTTCCTTTCAGTGACTATCTGGATTATGAGCATATATACTTAAGAACCTGTTACACAAAGGCTAAAGTATATTTATTTTCCCTTATTTACTCTAGGATTACACAGAACTGCCTCACACTCTTGGCTGGTGTATAGAAGAGAATAAAGGAACAAGGCTGTGCCTGGTTTCCTACTTGGCTGGCTTTCCTAGACCTAGAGTGTGAGAGAGTCAAAGGAGAAAGATGACAAGAGGAGCTGAGTCTACAGTCATGCTCTGATGGGGTCTCAGGATTCTAAAGGCCAACACCCCAGATAATACCAGGTCCTGCCAAGTAATCACCCGTAGCCTAAAACGTACATGTTTTATGACCCACACTGTCATAGCCCTGAGGAGCACACAAATTAGGGAAGCCTCTCTAGCAGGCCCTCCCAGATTTGCATTTCAGCACAAGCTCTCCAAGTGGAGTCCAGGGAAGGAAGCTGGATCCTTTTCATCTAGTCACCTGGTTACACTAGCAAACAAGAGGTAGAGACATGACACTACCTTTTTTTTCGTTTCGTTTTGTTTTTTTAAGTAACCAAATCTCATTTTTAGGCAACCCATTTATTTACTTTGTGGGTTTGAAAAAATTCACCAAGACCAGTTTTCTGCATTGAGGTCAGGATACACACACATTTATGTTCTCTCCTTCTAGAGCAAAGGTTTAGCAGGACAACTTTCATTTCTTCAAGGAGGGAGTGTATGGGTGGACGGCTCAGGTTTAAACCACTCCACTTCAAAGAAAGCAATAAAAATTCTATTTTTTAAAAGTGTAAGTTTACTTATGTATGTTTTGCTTGCATGTAAGTATGTACGATGCAAGGTATCTGGGGAGGGCACTGGATCCTATAGCTGGAGATAGAGAGATGGCTGTGAGCCACCATGTGGGTACTCGGCAAGAACAAGTACATTAAACTGCTGAGACTTCTCAGCCCCAAGAGCCAATACACATTTAAGTTAACAGTGGTTCTGAAGCTAACATAATCCAGCAGAAAACCCATCATGAATCAGAGCAGGGAGGACTATTACTGAAACACCCATCACTTAACAGACCTTCGAGTACCAGGCTCTCCATCTTCATTAGCAGGTGGACTAGCAACAGCTGATTCAATTTCATTTCTTTTTGCAGAGATCACTGACCTCAGTTATGCTTAAAAAAACTGGACAAACTTCCACTAAGGTGACAGACCAAAAGAGTAAGAGACTGACAGCACAGCACAGATTACATGACCATGGGTCTGATGAGAGAAAGGTCAATGAACCGAGTGTCCACAGAAACAGTAAGGCTGCTCCTGTGTGCAAGAAGTTAGTCATGAACAGCTGACTGCTGTCAACAAGGAAAACTTCTTGGAAAGTAATTTGGGGATATATCCAAAAGTCTGAAGTCAACACATATTACTTTAAAATTTTTATCCCAAGTAACTGCTTTTGAATACTGCCAAAGACCATGTTCAGTACATTATTTCTAAGAGCAACAAGAAGCCACCAGAGTAAAATTAACTGAAGTGGTCATGTGCTTACTACCTGTTCAGTGGTGTTAATATACTTTTATTTTCTGCCTTTAATATTTATAAACTTTGAGCTGTGGCTGTAGTTCCAATCCCTAATACCTCCCCATAGTAAAATAAAACATCTTTTTAGCTTTTAAAGAAATAAAACCATAAAAAAATCATTAAGAGCATAGTATTGATTAATTTCTCTATACTTACTGTTCAACAGGCAGAGGTTCCTTCGCTGCTTCTGCAAGCTCCTTCTGCAGCCGTGCTTGACGCCGCCTGTTTGCAAAAATTAAATGAACATGCAAAACATAAAAATTTTACCTGCTTATGAAAGTGACATGTTTTACTTTCAACAAACTTTTAGTTCTGAAGGCATATTTGAATATGCAGTTCAGGACTGAAGAAATGGCTCAGTGGGTAAGAGTGCTCACTGCCACAAGCATGAGGATCTGAGTTCAGATTCCAGCATGTACATAAAAGGCCCAGCATGACGCATGCCTGCAACCCCTGTGGGAGAACAGACAGGGGGATCCTGGGCCTTGTGTTCAGTGCCACCTTACTTCAGGTTCAGTGAGCAGTCACAGCACAGTACACCTGCATGGACTCATGCCCCCCACACCAAGGAATGTTTAAGCCTTTTCAAATAACAGTTAGTATGGCCAAAGACACCCAAATACCCACCCTAAATACTGACGAGATCCCCCATTATAAAAAGGCTCCAGGGCCAGTTAAAAGATAAGTGCCACCAAGCCTAATGACCAAAGTTAGATCCCTTGTGGGAGCTACCTGTGAACCGTGGCAAGAGCTCTCTCTCACACAAAAGGAAACTGACCTGTAAAGAACCATGACTGCTTAGGACAAAAAGGTGTTTCAAGCTGATCCCAGGGCTAGTTATGGCTGACTTAGCTTCCTATAGTAAACTATCTTATTAACCCAGCCACAAAACTAGTGACTATCACAGCCTGCAGATGCTCAAGTCTAAGTCTTATGTTATCTTCAGGTGACTTAGGCTACCTAAGGAAATGCAAAGATGTGGGGTCTACTGACACCAAGAGACGACTGCATCACTGTTCTAAGTAAGATACTCTGAAATCCTTGGACAGCTGAAGTACACAGAACTGCAACTAAGACCAGGCAGTGTCGTGGACAAACCACCAAGTGGTCAGCACCTCACCTCACGGCCACCCCTCTCAGAATCATGTCTCCCTACTTACTTTCTAGCCAAGGTGGTCTGTTCCCTTCCTTGGCAATTTTACCTCTCTGTGAAGAACCTCATCGTCACACTAAAATTCTAGTACTGGCTTTGTTTTTACATTTTGTGTGTGCACACGGGAAGTGCAAGAGCTCATGTGTGGAGGACAGAGGAGAACTTGCAAGAGTTGGTTTTCTTCCCACCAGAGATCAAACACAGGTCGTCATTCTTGGCAGCAGTGTCTTTGAGCGATAAGCTGTCTTGGTAGCCCCCTAACACTGCTTCTGAGCTACAATAAAGAACTGTTGGAAAAAAATTTAAAGCCCTACTGAAAATTCTCTAATGTAGAAAAGTGCTCTAAATGGATTACTAGAATCTTGGAAAGGAAGGCTGTTGTCTGAAGGGGTGTCTTATATTTTTAACCACTATGAAGAATGAAAACTAAGTAGTACAAGAACACAATTTATCAAAAACAGTCTCATAGCTGAGAGGTACCTGGATTAAGCTGCTGGCAGACTATCTGAGGCCTTCTTTCTCCAGCCCAGACTCTATTCTGTATGGTAATAAACATGAAGGGGAGAGGCACAAGGGACCTCAGTGCTTCTCTGATAGTCTGGATGTCCTCTGAATGTGTCTTTTACAGCAACTAGTGCTGGGCTATGGGGAAGATAATCTACCATGGAGGCAGAACAGGAACAACCATCACCAGTCAGTGTGACTGCAACAACCCAAACCAACCAACAATACTAGAAGCAAGAAAAAGAGAGTCCCAAGACAAGGCTGGGCAGGAAGAGAGGGCACAGCAAGCGAGCACTTCTTTTTTGTTTGTTTGGGTTTTTTTTTTTTTTTTTTTTTTTTTGGTTTTTTTGAGACAGGGTTTCTCTGTGTAGCCCTGGATGTCCTGGAACTCACTCTGTAGACCAGGCTGGCCTCAAAGTCAGAAATCCACCTGCCTCTGCCTCCCAAGTGCTGGGACATGCGCCATCACTGCCCAACAAGAGAGCACTTCTATACAATTCACTTTTCAGGGTCTATACCTCTAGTTACACGGTGCTACTTTCAGATACCCTGGGGTCCTCAGGACCCTAACTCTGTCCAAGAAAGCTAAGGTATAAGCTAAACTATTTAATATAAATCCACATGCAACAGCAACAACACAAAGGATGGCTCATTTTTCCTTAGTAGAAGTTTCAGGGGCTGAGAGTGTGGCAGCTGCCCATCATGTGTAAGTTTCAGCCTTAGTTAAATAAGAAAATTTAGCCGGGCGTGGTGGCGCACGCCTTTGATCCCAGCACTCGGGAGGCAGAGGCAGGCAGATTTCTGAGTTTGAGGCCAGCCTGGTCTACAAAGTGAGTTCCAGGACAGCCAGGGCTACCAGGGCTATACAGAGAAATCCTGTCTCGAAAAACAAACAAACAAACAAACAAACCAAGAAAACTTGAGAAAGGTAAAAAAGATACAAACAACAAACAAGCAAGAAAACAGAAAACAGCATCTCATCAACCTCAAATAAAAGCAGAACACTTTATATTCATAGTTCTAGTTTTGTAATCTCAAAACAATTAAAGCTATGAATTACACTTCAAATACATAATGTTGAGGTTGGTTGAGGTAGTCTACACCTTTAATCTCAGCACCTGGAAGTCAGAGTCAGGCCTGGCCTATAAAGCTAGTTCAGGACACTGAACTACACAGAAAGTCCATCTCTTAAATAATGAAATAAAATATCTGGGCCAGAGAGCTGGCATTTCTTGTGTGCAGGGATACATGCAGACAGTACATACAACGTAAAATACACAGGTAACTAAATATTTTTTAAAACGGAACCAACCAACCAAAAAACCCCTAAAATGCATAATCTTAATGTCTTCCTAAAATTCCACTGTATGTGTGCCTAGTCACAACTTAAATGTGAGCACCTAATTATCTTCACTATGAATCATGTGCCACCTTGACTAACCATCTGTGAATGAATTTTCCTACTTCCTTGAGTTGAAGTCCAACAAGTGGCTAGTTAAGGCAGTCGTCTGGCACTTGGACCACACTGGCCTCCTAACTTTTCTGTCATCTTTACAGGCCACAGTCACTGCTGCTTGTCATACTTGGCACTTCCCAATGAATGCACTAGAAGACTTTATTTTAAAAGAGCATTTTGAGCCTAGTGGATAGAGCTGATTGCTGTGTAAGTTTGATTGTCTGAGTTTGGTTTCCTGATACCCACATAAAGGGGAGAACTGATTTCAGTGTTCTCCAACTTCCACATGTGCAGTGTGGCACATGCTTTACCTTCCTTACCTTGTGTGTGCATACATAGGAACTCACAGTGATGAAATAAAAGAATACTTCTTAATTTGCCATTCTCTGATGTTAAGAAATCTATTAGTTTTACCATCACTCTTTGATTTTTCTGCCTGGAAAGTTCCTTAATATTCATATTCAGGAACCCTTCATACAAGTATCAATTATCAGCACTCACTTGCTTTCTAACGTGACCCCTAGGACATAATCTTTCCACTAATTTGAGTATGTAACATGGCAGGGTAGGCACTCACCATTAGTCCTCAGAACTCATTCCTAATACCACTGTAGATGAATTAAGTTCTTTTCTGACTGAGCTATGGATGGAGATTTTCCAGATATATGTATTTAAACGTGGTCTTGCTGCTTGAATGAAAGTATGTGTAGGTTACAGTGATCCTTGATCATGACACACAGTCAGCACCTGTATATGCACACATGAGTTCTAAGTTCCTGCATGTCCTGTCACACAGATACAAATTCCTAACATGTAGGGTTGGAGGCTTCCCCGTTAAAAGAAGTGTTAGATACTTACTGGTCAGACAGGTGTTCTTTTCAAGAGCTTTGTTGTTGTTCTGGATTTATGAAGTTTTTAACCAGAATTTAGTGGAAGACTATTAACTGAATGGTTTTAAAATTCCTTTTTCAATGTAATGCATTAACTGACACCCCAGTGGCCCATCTTTTAATTCCTTACATAAATCCTACCCAGACTTTGCCACATTAAAAAACATTAACAATGAATTTAGGAATCTCACTTTTAAATTCCTGAGATTAAGCTACAGTCTTCTTACTAGCAGAATTGGAATTTTTGTCTAGGTCTGAATAGCTCCATGAAATTGGGAGGTAGTAGTATCTCCAATCAGCTGCAGATGTTTTTGCAAATGTAAATTTCTGATTCCCACACTGCTACTTTGGCTAGTGTTTTCTGGCTCATGGCTCTTCTGCACCTCTACCACCCTGACAGCTGCCAGGCAGGTTTATCTTTTCAAAGAAGCAGGTTCTGCTCCACTAACCCGAGTCCACTAACTGCAGCTAGATGTCCCACCTGGAGTCCTTCTCATTCTCTGCATTGAGGCGATTGGCTTCTTGGGCCTTCTCAGCCATCCATCTGGTGACCAGTTCCTGGTTCTCCTCAGAAGTTTTCCTCAGTTTCTCTTCTAGGGCAGTAAAAGTAATCTGCAGGGCGTCGTACTCATCCTTCAGGGTCTGGTTGGCTACCTCGAGGTCCTGCAGCTTGGTGCGCAGGTCCAGGCAGTTTGTCTCCAGGTCAGAGATGGTCTGTAAACACTCCGCAATCCTGAAAGTACAGTTTGAGAGGCGCTTTCCCTCATCAGAGCCCGGCAAGCACAGGCAGAGGAGTGGGCCAAGCAGCACCTAGGTGAGCTAGAGCAAGCAGCAGTGGGAGCACTGGCCACTACACCTGCTCCATCTAGCTCCTTGGTGTGCTGAACAGGGCAATGGCAAACACCCAGTATGAAGTGCCTACCGACCACAGACGGCTAGTAACAGTAGTTTTTGGGGGGAAAACAAAACCTGAGGGAAGGGGAAGCTCCAGGCATTTTCCAGGTGGCAAAGGGCCTTGGAAGGATCTCTCCACAGCTCTAAGGCACTAAATCTGAGTCTGGTTTTTTTTTTTTTTTTTTTTTTTGGTCTGCCAAAGTTCTTGCTAGTAAACAATTTTTCTGCTTACAAATATATCTTCTAGCACCCAATAGGCATGTGCTTCATAGGGCCACTGTGGCCCTCCCTCTAGTGGAAGACACTGGTGACTGCACACAGAGGTCATGGAGAACTGAGAATTGCCATCACTTCCTCAAGTAGGTGTGCAGCATCTAGGAGCTCAAGGGCATCACCCTTGCTCTTCTTAGAAAAGAGCGCCAGGCTGCAAACACTGGAATACAATTCTTGCCGAGAGCAGGGTGGCTACCACCTGCCACCTGCCACCAGCCCCACTCTCACTAACACAGCACAGCACAGCAGATGTGTGACCCCAGGACACATGGTCTCTACTTACTTTGCTTCATTCATCTGTATCTCCTTGTCCTTCTGCTGCATTTGGTTGTTCAGGTCAATCACCAGCTGAGCTAACTGTGAGAGAAGGGATACTCTTGTAAAGAGGAGACTTTTCAATCTCAACCCACATAATGGGTTACTATTTCCTTAACTTTAAAGAAAGAAGTGCCTGTGGGTTGGGTAAAGTTAACAAGGAAAAGGGATACGGTTGCAAAGCAGGCAGAAGGGCCTTTGAGGCTATGTCTGCTGCCTCGTCCTGAGAACCTTGGTTGGCTTTGAGGTCTGTACAAAGGAAACCGTCTATGCTTCCACCCTGTGGCTGACTCAGCTGAACACAGTAAAGGCATTTCCTAATCTAAGACCAGAAACTCGAGTACATCACTCACCCTCACACTGATATCTGAGGGTTCACACTTAAAAGTGAGTGTATCAGGAAAACTTTTAGGAGATCACATAGTAAACTTTTTTCTCTTCAAGATGACTTCCCTCCCATTTTTCTTATGTTGCTGTTAAGAGCAGTAGTCTGGTTTTGGCTCACTACCTGCTAACAGGCCTCATGTTGCTTCATGGTTTCCTCTGTTGTGTCCTATCCTGGGCTGCCTGCTGACCCATCTACCACCCTATCCCCTGCCTCATAGAAAGGTTGTAATGCCAAATTAGACCAGATTGCTGTAAAGTTTCAGGTCAGTGATTGTTTTTTTGCCTCTTCTTAGAGAGCCCTGCAAAGAAAAAGGGGCTTTCTGTACCTCCCCACGCTTCTTGTGAAGTTCAGTCAGCTCTTCCTGGTGTTTGATCCTCAACTGGGCCATTTCTTGTAGCTGACTATCATTCCACGCACCATCATGTCCAGGACTAATTCACCACCAGCAAAGACAACATGCAAAAAAGGACAGTGAAATAAAGAATTAGACTCCAGACCTTTCCGACTAGGCAATAAATCACTAGGCTCCAGAATTTAATCCTGCACAATCTACCAAACCATTCTGGTATCTGAAACAGTGGCAGGCTAGAAAGATGGCTCAGTGGTTAAGAGCACTGACTGTTCTTCCAAAGGTCCTAACTTCAAATCCCAGCAACCACATGGTGGCTCACAACCATCTGTACAGCTACAGTGTACTCATATACATTAAATAAATAAATAAATAAATAAATAAATAAATCTTTAAAAAGAAAAAAAGAAAAAAGAAACAGTGGCAAATCTTTATGGGTAGAAAGCTGGAGCTCATGATGGTAAACCAAACAGAACCACAGCTACCAGTCAACTAAGGAACAAAGGCTGGGCTCCTGAATAAAGTGTAGGTGAACAGCCAACACACCCACTCACTGCAAGTATTGCATCCCATCCCTGTGCCAGGTACTGCTGGTTCTGTTGAGAAAGGAAGAAAGGAGCACAGAGCTCTGTTTTCAGGCATCTGACAATAACAAGCAGACGGGCAAAATCAAGTAGTGTGTGAAGCTACATGTTACAAAGAATGCACAAACAGAGTAGAAAAGTCTGGGTTTCACCAAGGTGACCAGAAAGAAACAAGGGGCAAGACATGTACTCAGTCCTACCCAGCCAGGGGTTCTCTGAGTAGAGGGAGCTGCACACTACAGACCTGGGAGGTGCACAGTGTCAGTGAAGGGGAACAAGAACCGAGACTTAGAAAGTAACATTTGCTGAGCCTCCCACTCCCCTGGACTTTAGGGAGGCATTCACTCACTGATGAAGGGTTTTAGCAGTCTGGGATGGGAAGGGAGTGTAGGGCAGGAGCAGAAACAGTGAGACCAATTGGCAGGACACTGGGTAACCCTACTACAGAAGGTAGCTCACACCTCAGAGGTGCCACTGGAGGTAACCCTACTACAGAAGGCAGCTCACACCGCAGTGGTGCCACTGGAGACAGTTGAGAGTTTAGACTCATTCTGAATTGTGTGGGGAATCAAAGACTGACAGGAACCAAAGGATGACTCAAGGCTTGGGACCTGAGCGACCAGCAAACCTGTATGGCAAGACTTGGGAGAAGAAAATGTCTAGGTGAGGACAGAAGAATTCTGTTATGGCCATCCACACTGAAAGCTCACAGGTAATGTCAGCACACAGATGTGCATGAAGCTGCAGGAGTACAGGACACCACAACGATTCTGTTTTGGGAACTTTGTCAGATATTCCATATTTTCTCAGAAACAAGACTATAATGAAAACCAGTGAGAGGCTCTAAACTACAAAGGTAGAAGGGTGGATGGGTAGAGATAAAAGTTAATCAGTTAACAGCTGCTTGCAAAACAAACTATGTGGAAACCCGGATTTAAACCCCACAACAGACTTACAGGGCCACTAATCCTGATCAGAGAAATATTTGGACTCAAACCCAAACAGATCCAGAAGTAACCATTTCTCCTCAAGGAATGCCTGCCAGTCCCAAAGATCTCTTCTCCAAAGCTCAAGGGAAAACAAACAAAAACCAACCACCGAGAGCTCTGGTCAGGTGTGGTCACTATACACTTTAACAAAGGCTACCTGCTCCCAGTAGCTGAAGGACTAGTATCCCAGGATCTGGCTCTTTAGTTTCCGTTTATTTCAGACATTCTGCAAAATTTTGGCTGACTACAACTGAAGAAAAGGTTCTTGGCAGGAGCTAGATACTCTTTCATGATGATTCTGATCTGAAAAAAAAGGGATAGAAAAAGGGGAGAAAGCTGGGCAGTGATTAGCACATCCACAGACAGGGCTGCTCCTTGGGATTTAGGATACAGTGCAAAATGAGAGAGGTGCAGCAAAGAGCAGCACAAGGAAGTGGGCATGGCCGTGCATGCCTATAATTCCAACCCTAGGCAAGAGCTCTCTTGAGTTTGAAGCCAGCCTTTTCTACACAGTTCCAGGGCAGCCAGGGCTAAATAGAGAGGCCCTGTCTTAGAATAGAATAGTAATATCACATAACTCAAACACCTACTTATACTTGGATTCTTATCATACATTTAAGCATAAATAATCATTTATCTCACCCTTTTAAGCAACTGGATACTTCCCTAATTGTAGCCCAAGAAGTAGAACCAACAGACAAAAAAAGTACACTACCCTGTATAAAGCCATCCTTAATGACTTTGAGTGATTAGAAAGTTTATCTCACCAAATCTTTCTCCAAATGTATAGCAGCACAGAATGTACAAAGTAGCTAATGTATTCTAGCCTATGGGCTAGCATTCAACACAAAGTCTCATGAAATGAAAGCTGTAAGAAAATCAAGTTACTCCTCATACATGGTTAGGAGGGGTTGAAAAGAGTAACAGGGAGGACTTCCTAAGATGGTGGACTGCAGACAAGAACAACAGGCTGTGGAGACTTGCAGATAGAAACAGCATCCATAATTGCTAGGGATAAGGCAAGAAGGGACAGGACATGCCCCTGCTTTGGGACCAGTGACTTCATTCTACTCACAATGAAATAAAGGGACTGATATCTTCTATGAGCACTCTTAACACATTTCCAAGCAAACATCTCTTTGTGCTGGTCTCTGGCTTGGCTTCTGTCCCCACTAAGTGGATTTATTAACTCTCACCTCTGCATCCCCAATGCCTGGCCATACTACAGTCAAGTCTAAAGTGAAATCTAGCCAGAGTTTAGGAATGAAAAGAAAGGTGGTGGCAAAATAAATGTAAACCACTGGACAGAACCATGAGTTTGAGGTAAAGACTCAAAAGCACGAGTGGCTATGGGAGGGAAAGAGTATCCAGGGAAGAGGAACCCCAGACAACTGTGGAAAGGACAGCAGTAATGGAAACAAAGCAGTCAGGAGGACTGGCTCATTATGGATGTTTGTGGGAAAAGACAGACTTCTAGTATAACAATCACTTGAGTAAAATCCAGACAATTACCCCACTCCCGGGCAAATAGATTTGTTAATGATACAGGAACAAAGTCCCTGTGCTGATTGCTTTCAACTGGACACAAGCTGGGGTCATTTCAGAAAAGGAAACCTCAAATGAAAAGGGACCTGTAGGAAAATATATGGGGCATTTTGATCAATGTGATTTAGGGCCTAACCCAGCATGAGTGGTGACAACCCTAGGCAAGTGGTCCTGGGGTGTATGAGAAAACAAGCCAAGTGAGCCACAGGGAAGCAGGGCTCCTCAATAACCTCTGCAGCAGTTGTTGCTAGCAGGTTTCTGACCTGCCTAAGTACCCTATGTTGTTTTCTCTTGATGATGGACTGTGACTAGGACATATAAGCCTTTCTGCCACTAGTTGCTTTTGACTATAATCTTTATGACAGAAACAGAAACCTAATTAGGACCATCAACAAGAGCTTCCTAGACAGTCCAGGATGTTGTTACACTTGGGAGGCAGAGACCTGCAGATCTTTGAGTTTGACTAGTCTGGTCTACAGAGTGAGATCCAGGACAGCCAGGGCCACACAGAGAAACCCTGTCTCAAAAGAACCCAAAGAGCTTACCCAGACAGAAATATAATCATTTAGCTGACCGAATTTAGAGAACAAGGTAAAGCTGCATTTCCTATAATGAAGATTAAGCAGATCATTGTTAAATAATATCTTAAACACGACTCTTCAGGCCACACAGGCAGGATCTCCTGAATTGTGATTAAGTAAAAAGCAGAACATTAAGCTGGGCAGAGCCATCTCTTCTCTAGGATTTTTCTCACCCTGTCACCTCCCAGATGACCTTGCTAGAGGGTCAAAAAGCTATGTGGAAGATGCATTTATAGGCAGAAGTAAATGGCAGGGCACATGTCTCGTTTCTGGTTTTGTTTTTAAGCCAAGGTTATCTACTTAGTTTTTAATAATTACTAGGTATTGACATGCAAAAAGAGTATAGATTTTTGATTAAGAATGGGCACTGCTCCTACACAAGCCACCAACTATGCAAAGATCACAACAGTATGGAGAGGACAGAAAGACCATGAACTCTATTTGCACTAGAGCATGGTTTTTCCATTAAGGCCCAGTAATCAAATCAAACATTCACAGTATTTATTAGGACTTACCTTTCCCATTAATGCATACTGCTACTTTCCCAATCTAGCTCTTGAAAGAAAAAAAAAAAGCCTGTTGCAACCTGCTAAGTTAATTTCACAAGCTAAAGCTGAAAAACACCAGGCTAAAAGGATCAAACAGACCAGTACTATAATAACTATACTAAAAGCAATCTATTTATTTGTCAGTTAATCCTGTTTTAACAAGGCTCTAGAAGACTACTCAGGAACCCAACTGTTTCTGATTATTCAACTTTTTTTTTTTTTTTTGAAAGACAGGGTCACATTATGTTGCCTTAGCTAACCTGGAACCTGCTATGTAGATCTCTAGCTTCAGATCTGCCTATCTCTGTCTCCCAAGTGTTGGAATTACAGGTGTGTAACACCAGACATAGCTCCTTGCTTTTGATTACTCAAAAAATAGACCCCAGTGGATTCAAAGAGACACTGCCATAGGTATCCCATGTGAACAGGGCTTGAGAACTTTCTCAACCTGATAATACTGTACTATCTGATAAGGTGAGAGAGAGAGAGTGAGTGTGTGTGAGAGTGTTTGTGTTCTGAACAACCATTTTAATTACATGATTTTAGGAGTTGTGATCTGAAGGGAATTGAGTCAAACTGGGCTAGAAAATAGTGTCTGTTTGCTTTAAGGTGGTGACTGCAGGGCGTGCTGGTGAGCACCTATAATCGCAGCACTGCAAGAGCTGAAGAAGGATCACATCACTACAAGTTCAAGACTAGCCCAAATAAATAAATATGCATGAGAGAAAACATAAAGACAAGTTTCAAATAAAATGTACAACATAGATTTGTTTCAGAATACCTTATTTCATGCCTATTTGGTATGTCATGCTTTTCTGCTTGTAGTTTCTGGGTCAATACTGAATGAAGATCTGACTTTTCCAGCAACTTGGTATCTGTATATATAAAAAGAAAAAAAAAATCTATTATTGTACTATGCACATATCTTATAAAGCTTGGGACCAAAGAAGTACAAGATGTCCTGAGCATGTGTCGTCATTACTAGGTGTCAAACTATGTTTGTGGTGGCTTCATCACACGTAGAAATCTAGGAACTTAACTGCTTAGATGCTTCTGGCCTAAGCTTGTGAAGTCCAACTACACAAACCCATGGACACACACCTGGAAGAAGGACCCCTATAGAGAAAACTAAAATGGCTTCCTGCCTTATTATTTTCCACCTTTGGAATAGGAACAAAATACCATGCACCACAGCACAATGAAATGCTGGTATAAAACTTGATAAATTTAACTACTTTTTAGATCAGGACACTAGGAAAAGCAGACAGTCTAATGGACGGGAAAGAAACATTGGCGCAAACACAGAAAAAAGGATGAAATATTTAGTCTTTATTAATTTATCATTATCATCATCATCATCATTATTTTGAGAGAGGGTTTCCCCGTGCAGTCCAGTCTGTCCTGTAACTTGCTTTGTACACCACGAGGCTGTCCTCAAATTCAGAGATCCACCAGCCTCTGCCTCTCAAGTGCTTGGATTAAAGGTATAACTATGAAATATTTAGATTTCTCATTGGCAGGGATGAAATAAGAGACTGTAAAAACAGGTAGTCACATGAAAAGGTTGAATTAGAAAGATGTCAGAGACCCTGTGAGGCTTCTTACTCAGGAGAGTGGGAGGAGATTTATGTCTAAACTCTATAGGAAAGACTTTGTAGCAATGAAACAGTTCTTTCTGCCCACGTGAGATGGTAAATAGTATAGGAATTCAAAAGAACAGACAGGGCTTGAAAGATGTAGTCAGATTCCAAAGGCCCAGTCCAATAAGGTCTGATTGAGGGGGCTCTGAAGGGGTAGATAAGGAGGAGATCCCTCCACAAAAGGTTACAGCCTATAGTCCTATATCAAAAAGCAAATTAACAATAAGGAAACATGACAGTGGAGCCATGCAAAATACACAACTGAGACGAGACAGAGAGGTTTAAGGTTCTCTTTCCCAGTATCTAGTTCTTCCTGGTTATTTGATGAGGTTACTATGGGGAGA
Source organism: Mus minutoides (assembly GCA_902729485.2). NCBI lineage: Eukaryota > Metazoa > Chordata > Mammalia > Rodentia > Muridae > Mus > Mus minutoides. The sequence continues at coordinate 71,532 of LR752309.1, read as the reverse complement.
ATGTGGAACAAGTGTAGTTCGGTGGAGAGTACTAGTCTAGCATGCTTTGGGCTCGAGGGCACAGTACTGCCTAAACAAACAAACAAACACACACACAAAAAAAAAACCCACAAAATTTCAGTTGGTAAAAGAACCTTTCTTATGCTTGAAGGAGAAATGAGAGACAAAGGATAGTCGGCGTCAGGGCCAATGCCTTTAACTTCAGCATGCTGTAGGCTTAAAGAGAACCTGAGTTGGAGGCCAGCCTGGGTTACAAAGAGTCACAGTTTCAAAAACGAAAGCACCACATTCTGAGTTCCACCATCATAAGAAAACGAACACAGCAACCTGGTAGACCTCTGAAGGTTACAAATCTGCAATACAACCAAAGCTGGGCATGGTGACAGTCCTACTTCTCCTTAAAATGCAAGTGCAGGAAACTTTTTCCTGCATTTGATGAACCTTAGGAGGAAGTGGTTCCTTGGAGAGCCTTGACAAAAAAGAGGGTGTCATTCAGTTTCACCACAGATGGACATCCTGTGAGAAGGGTGGGTGGGGCTTTTAAAGGACACCAGGCATATAAGAGGGATCCTTCATAAAGGTTTTCTCCTACAAAGAAGGATCATCAGTAAGGGAGCCCACACCTACCCAAGGCCTCTCTTCTTGTGTTTCTGTTCAGGCTCAGACAGAACTACACAAGGAACGCAAGGGAGATGGTCAGAAAGGACCAGCTTGAGAAGGCTAGAATGAACTAGGTCATAGTCAAACTAGAAAAGATATGACCAATGCCCTGGCCTATGAAGAAAGATATAAGGAAGCAAAGGTTGTCTGTCCAACCTGCTCCATTGGCCTCTCATGCTATGTTCTCTTCTCCTGACTCCTCAAACAGCTATTCCGTGACTGACTGAGGATCAGCCAGACCTTATGTTCAACCCAGCACCTTCCCTAAACTGGCAAACACTAGTATGTAACAACCTAAAGTAGGGTGGACAGTAGGATTAGTTTCTTTTTCCTGAATTACAGCTTTGTAGTCTATCTAGTGCCTTCACTAGCCTAGCAAGTGCAGAGATCCCACCCGGCAAAGTCTATAAACACGGGAAACTTCTTTCTTCTGTGGTTGTTGTTGGATGCCCCAGATTCCCCTGCTCCAAGTAGATAATATTATTTATAGACCTGATCACCTGAAATTCATCTCAGCTCATCCCTCCATAGCTTGGAAAGAATCTTCGTTATTTAAAATATTCCCCATCTCTGACTGTTCCGATGGTTTGACATTCTCCTATCAATAGGCTATCTAGTTCTGAAATTTAAAAAAACAAAAAACAAAAATTACTGAATTTGCCTCCAAGATTATTAGAGACGGTATTTAATGTCTCTAATTTTATGAAGCAGGCAGGGCATATCTTCACTCCCATTTTAAACATGCACCAAACCAGAAAAGTCTGTAAGGACCTAGTGAGGTCTCTGGCCCAGTCTGACAGATTTTAACTACATTATCTTCTAAAGAAAAACAGGAACAGAACCCAGAAAACCTGTAAGCAGATTCCTGGGCTATAATAATAGCCATTGCTCTCCCAGAGTACAGGGGAGCAACACACCAGAGACAGCATCCCTTTCCTGCTCTCCTTTTAAAGGGCTAAGTGCAGAAAAAGGGCCATTCCTCAGGAGAGCCAACAAAAGCAAATGCACAAGTGTCTTAAAACTAATATCAAACTCAGCCCCAGCATTAATCCATACTGCAACTTCATCACTGTTGGCCTTGGTGCTTCATAAAATTTAACATGAAATAATACACGCCAATTACTTTTTTTTTTTTTTCCGAGACAGGTTTTCTCCGTGTAGCCCTGGCTGTCCTGGAACTCACTCTGTAGACCAGGCTGACCTCGAACTCTGAAATCCACCTGCCTCTGCCTCCCAAGTGCTGGGATTAAAGACGTGTGCCACCACGCCAGGCTACACACCAATTACTTAAAGTGCTCAAACGTGTGTGCAAATCGAACCACTTAGAAAGCATAAAAAAGGTATGGAACCATTTATCTTCTGTCATTTATACTGACTTAATTAGTCTGGGGTGTTTTTGGTTTTCAAGTACATCCCCAGATGTTTCTAACGTGTAAATAACTACTGATTTATCCCCATCAGAATGCAAACAGCAGTATTACTGTTACAAATCCCACTACCCGCAAAAACTTAGGAAGACTTTGCCCAGGCTATCTCAGGAAGCAGATGGAACCTCAGGATCGAGGAGTGACAACTTCTTCGTTCAAATGTCAAACAGATTGGCTAAGTTGGGAACACGAGGCACGAAAATGCTCGTGAGAACCCGCCTTAAGAATACAAAAGATACTTTCGATCCTTAAAAATCGCAAAGAGAGAAGAAACCACTTTTTTCTCACCTACGGCTTTCAATCATAGCAAATGATCCAAATGGACAAATCCTAAAACTCAAATGTGTACAAACAATATGGAGAGGCCTGAGAAGTCAAAAACCACTAGTTCCACAGCACTCCGAAGAGAACGTCCACCTCTCGAGTTAGTGCTTAAAGTCAATCTCTGTCTTGAACTGGATCCTTTAAACACGGTGTTTGTGGAGCCTGACTACCTAAGTGCATCGGCGCCGACTGGGTTGTCGAGATTTACAACCGCAATCGATGCCAATGGAAAGAACCTGGAAGGGGAACCCTCCAGATCGCGCCTAAGGTTTAAGTCAAAGAAGGAAGGTAAGCAACGAAAGGGCTCAGGGCATGCGGGGCGCCGAGGCCGCCATGCGCGCGGGCGGAGCCGGGGTTCTATCTGGGGTTCTCGCTGCCCAGACGCGTGCCACTCCCCGCCCGGGGCCCGCGCGTGCGGCTCACACTGCAGAATGATTTCCTCGAACGCCTGCCTCTGCAGTCGGTCCCGGCGCCTCAGCTCCTCCGCGATGTGACGCTTCCAGCGGGGAAAGTCTGCGGCGCGGAGGCCCGACGACATGCCGAACGCTGCCCGGCGCCTCAGGGCGGCCAATCCGCGCCGACACTGTGAGAGCTGCAGGCTGCAGCGTGCTGCCAGCCGCGAGCGAACAGAAGCCGCCTGCCGGAACCTCACCTTCCCTCACAGGGGCACCCCGGAGGCGATCCGGGAAGATTTTTCCGGTCTCTGCCGGAAATTATTCTGGAGAAGGCCGGAAGTCCCGCCTCGTGGCCGGACGTCGTAGGCCGTGCGCAAGCTCCCGGCCTGAGACGTCGCGGGACGCTCTCAAATGACGCAACCTTGAAGCCGGAAGGGTCGGTGATGAGCGGCAGCCGCTGGGAGGCACCCTGGCTTCGAGGAAGAAGACCGGAAATGGGGTGTTTTTGTCCGGGGGTGTCTGTTTCCTTGCTACTTTTACATTGCGTGTGCATTTTCTTTTCTTTTTTTTTTTTTTTCTTTTTTTTTGGTCGGCCTGCTTTTTATTTCAGCTCAGAAGTGGGGGCCACTCCCCTGTGTATAGTGAACGGTTGTCATTGAGTGACAACCTCCCTAAGTATTGGATGCAGAACCTGTAAAATGGGGGTAGTGATGGTATTTAACCGGAAGGTGAAAAGCCATGAAATATAACTTTTCT